>CAUYRT010092519.1:0-21715 GCA_963574885.1 Lepilemur ruficaudatus | reverse complement strand
TGAGACGGAGTCTCACTGTGTTGCCCGGGCTACAGTGCCGTGGCATCAGCCTAGCTCACAACAACCTCAAACTCCCGGGCTCAAGTGATCCTCCTGCCTCAGCCTCCCAAGTAGCTGGGACTACAGGCATGCGCCACCATGCCCGGCTAATATTTTCTATATATTTTTAGTTGGCCAATTACTTTCTTTCTATTTTCTTTTTTAGCAGAGACGGGGTCTCGCTCTTGCTCAGGCTGGCCTCGAACTCCTGACCTTGAGCGATCTGCCCGCCTCGGCCTTCCAGAGTGCTAGGATTACAGGCGTGAACCACCACGCCCGGCCTAGTAATTAGTTTTTAAATGTTAAATGGGGAAAGTAGGACATAAAATTGTAGTTTAAAAATATACACAAAAATGCAAAAAGGCTGTTAAGGGCATGAGGTCTTTAAGTTACTTCTCTATTTCCCAAAATTTCTATAATATTTTCTCTTCTTAATGAAATAATAAACATTTTCAATAAGCAAAGTACAATAAAACTCTTGGAATAAATTTTTAAAGTGTTGGTTTTGAAAAGGGTTAATCCTTAGCCTTTTAAAATTTGATGTTCTAGGATGGTTTGAGATTGAAATTTTCCAAAAATGTATAGTTCACTGACACTTTTTTGTATTGAGATTTAAAGCTCTGTTGTTATTTTGTGTTAGCATTATGCTGGATGGAGATGTTTCAATGACTGAAACTCAGGTCCTGTCCTTGCATCTATTCTGAAGGGCTATTAGCGACTGCTATTTTCTGTGAACTTTGGTTCTATTTTTCATAATTTTCTTATCTTCTGTCTCTGCAAGATGCTGTCTCCAGCTGGATCCATTTCTGCCAGTGTTCAGTTCCCCTTCTAACCTGCCCTGGTTCTGGAAGCCAGATAGCCACATTTCTAATAACTGTGTATAATGAGAAAGGTTATTTTTCGTTATTTTCCTTAATTTCTGAATCTTACCTTTGTTTCTAGTCAGCAAATCTGTCAAATAATTGAGATTGATATAGATGAGAAAGTATAGTATTTTCTCCAAGCCAAATCTATTATTTCTAGAAATTTATACATAAATTGGTACCGCAGCTATTCCCTGACCAGCTTTGCCAGAAAACACTTCCCCTTTAAAATATTTCTTCACAAATGCTTTAAGAACACAATTCTTATGACAGTTTAATTTTAAACTAAAATTCTTAGACACAAACTGGTGATTAAAGAAATGAAAAACAAATTCAAATTTTAATTTGCAAAGAAAAATTCCTCATATAAAATCAAGAGTTATTCATCATAAAGCTTAATTTCTAAAATAGCAAAACTTGATTAGTTAGGCCTAAAACCATTAGGTTCTATAAAAGAGAGGTAATATCTAGGTCCAACTATTCATTAGGATTCAAACTAATCAGTTAAAATCTGTTAAGAACTGAATTTTTAACAAAATTTTAATCTAAAATTTTAAATTTCCTATAGGATTTTAATCGGACATTTAATGAGCAACATACATGTTTTTCCCAATACTCCACCTTTCCTAATACCCAGTGTCTACCACTAAATGATAATTAGGTATTAATACCTAATACCTTTCCTAATGTGCAGTGTTACCAATCTACAAGTTGCTACTAGCCTCTGAGTTTGTCTATCTGAAAACTACGTAGTTTGTAAGGTTATTGTGCTCAGACTACAAAAAGCTCCTAAATCACGTCAAATGTTTAATGATTGGTAACTTAATTCAATTCAGTATAGTTACCTAAGAGTTAAAGCCAGGTCTTTGATAGTATTTATCTCTTTTAGGATATTTCAAAGTTGAGAATCAGTCCATTAATGAAAACAACTCAGTATGTACTACCCTCATAAGGACAATCCAAATGTAAGATTCTCACAACATGGTCTAGGACACTGGTTTTCAAACCTGACTCTCTGGGAATCCCCAGGAAAGTTTCTAAAAACCATATACATTCTAAAGATGTTGAATAAAACATACTTTTATTGTTTAAAAAAATAAAATAAAAAAGCACTGCATATATTCTTTGAGGGAGAAAACTGTAATTTTCCCCCAGCTAGTTCTTTTAGAAATTTTGGAATCACTGGTCCAGAAGAAAAGAATAGGGAGACAGACACATGGTTTCAAAAGGGTCCCACCCCACCAAGTATAACTTACAGGCAAACCACAACCTTGCAAAATAAGATTGCTACTCCAAGACCTTTTGAAAACCCACTTACTCCAAAGTTTGATTAGAAAGTTTGACCAAATGCAGATATGTAAGTTGAGAACACTTTGGAAACACTAACACTTTATACACAATACTAAGAAATTCTTCACATCTTTCCATTTAAATACACAAATCTCCACTCCTAGAAAGAAACAGATTCCACTGATGGAAACACTTCACTGAGGACCAAATATGTTCTAAACACCTTTATTTGAGGAAGGATCCTATGCAAAAATTAGAAGAAAATTTTGACACTTAATGATTTTAAATTAGTGGTGACTATGTAATGCAGAAGGAGGGAAGAAGCAATGAAAGAATGAAAGAGGAAAAAAGTTCCTTTAGGTATCACTTTCCTTAACAGCATTATCTAACAGATCTTTCCACAATGATGGAAATGTTCTGTATGTCTGCTGTTCAATATGATAGCTGCTAGCCACATGTAGATATTGAGCACTTAAAATTTGACTTAAAATGCGACTCATACAACCAAAGAACTGAATTTTTTAACATAATTTTAATTTAAATTTAACAGCCACAGGTCACTAACAGTTAGAAAGCACAATCCTAGAATGTTTAAAAGTTTAGATCATACTTTTAGGAGACAGAGATAGGGAATGGCAGAGAAAACGGAAAAAAAAAAAACTTTGTAAGACTCCATTTATAAGCAACTTTCTTATACTTAATTTTTTAAAGATTTCTCTACTAAGATACCTCCATACACTGAAACTGAGGAGCCTAAATCTTTTCTATTTTATATTCAATGGATGAAATAAACATCTGTCATAAGTACTTAAAAAGAAAAAAAAATCACCAAAATAACAAGAGCTTATATAGTATTAAGCTGTTGGCTATTGGAAAGAACACCAACCAAGACTCAAGAATATCTGCTCTAATTTCCAAATGTGACTCTGTCGGTTAAAGGTCCTATGATTTTGGACAGGTCACTTAGCTCCTTTGGGTCTTAAACTCCAAATGTGCAAAATAGGACAATTTCCCTGTCAAATATCCTTTAGAGATTCTAGACAACAAATGTAATGTACATAAAAAAGTTTAGGATTCTCTTGTACTACATTAATTTATAAAGAATTAGGTCTATCATTCAACATGTATTGATTGAGGGTCTACTGTGTCAGGCCCCAGACACTGGGGATGTAATGGTGATCACCTATAGATATAGTCTGTTTCTCACAAAGCTTAAAGTTAACTCAAGTCAATTCAACCAGATATTATACTACCACTAACTGAAATAAATGCTGTGAAGGAAAAGGGGTTTATCGTAGACTGGAGGATGAAAGCTTCCTCCCTAAAGAAATAAGAACTAAAATGAAATCTTAAAACTGACAGTTAATAGTATAGGAACTGTTCAGGAAAAAAAGCACAGTGAAAATTGTAAAGCAAAGAAATGTCTGAGCCCATGGACACTACAAATGCACCAGTCATAATTGGGCCCTGCAGAAAGTTAACATTCTACTACGCTATTTTTGCTTTTTGGATTTTTCCCTTCCTCCAATTAGAAATCCCCAAGTTCTCTATCAGCTCTGAATTTTTCATACTAGCTTTAAGGCGGCACTGATGGAGGTTCTAGTGAGAAATGAAAATTTTAAAAGGCCACTGGCAGATGGTAGCTTTCATATTTTAAATGGGACACCACTTATATGTTTTAAACTTCAGTATTTTAAGTAGTTTTCCTTACTGTTCATCCTCAGTTGGCTTTCCTTTTGTGAAATCAACCCACTAGGTTCCCTACCTCTTCGTACCCTATTTAAAAACTATTGGTTTTCATCGTTTTACCAGGTGAAGAACAAAAAAATGAAAAATATTTCTATGCTAAGAGTTAAAAGCTGTTTTCTCAAGTTCTATTATTTAACAAGACAGTAGCTGCAATCTTATAACTGTTGGCTCCATTGTAGAACTAATTTGTAGAATGAAACCTAGGCTTGAATCCACCTCCCAAACTTGCTCTTTCCAGTCTTCCCTCTCTCCATAAATATCAACTCCATTCTAAACAAGGGAAAAACCCGAGCATTACTTTTTCTGTACACCCTTCATTCAAACCATCAGCAAATCCCAACAATTCTACCTTTGAAACACATCCAGCATCTGAACATCTCTCATTGTCTCAACCAATACCACCTTAGTAAAAGTCATCATCATCTTAACCACTGCAAGAAGTTTCTCATGGGTCTCCTGGCTTCCACCCTTGCCCACTTACAGCAGTGGTCCCCAATCTCTGGGCTGTGGCCTGCTGGGAACTGCCTGGCTCCACAGCGCCCCCCAATACCATCCAAGGAAAAACTGTCTTCCATGAAACCAGTCCTTGGTGCCAAAACGGTTGGGGATCACTGATTTACAGTCTATTCTCTACACAGCAATCAGGATGATATTTGAAAGACATCAAGACATATTTGAAAGTCAGATCATGTTAAATCTGTGCTGAAACCCCTACGATGCTTCCTGACATCACTAAGAGTAAAATCCAAAGCCTTTATCAAGATCCACAAGGTTCTACACGATATCTGGTCCTCGTCACCCCTTTGAGCTCCTCTCATATCACTTCCCATCTCAGCACCCCAGTCTTGCTGCCTTGTCTCTCAATCACACTGAGCACACTCCCATCCCAGGGTCTTGGTCCCTGTGGTTCCTCTGCCTAGACTGTTCTTTCCCCAGTATTTGCACAGGGAGATCCCTCTCTCCCTTTTAGTGCCAGCTCCCATATCAGAGGCCTTCTCTGCTACTTGAAAACAGCACCATCACAGCCATCACCATCCAGCCACCTTCAATTTCCTTCACAGTACTTACATCTATTTGTTTATTGTCTCCTACAACTAGAATGAAAGCCCTATGACTTTGTTTTGTTCATTGCTATATTCTCAGCACTTAGAACAGTGCTGCCATTGATGTTCAGTAAGAATTTGTTGAATAAACAAATTGACATTCATCTCACTTCAGCATGGAACCAATTTGATTAGTACTATGGATTTCCCAAATACATATATGAAACATATGATTAAAAATCATTGAAAGCAAACACACTCGACACATAAAAACCAAGAAATTCTATTTTGGTCCTTTGAATTCCAGTCTCAAAGGATTGAAATGTATGAAAATAAATATACACAGAGAAGATATCAATTATGATTATCAGTGTACAGATTTTTTTGCCACATTTTAAACCCAAAATTTATCTTTTCTTCTACCCAAGTAGTCAGTACTTGGGGAATGCATACAGCATTTTGGGTAAGCCAGACTTCAGTGGCAGGTGGCATGGGTTTAGCAGGGTAGAGGCCCAGCTAAATTGTGAAATAGGCCTAATTTGACTTTGCTACACGCAAATATTTCTTATCAGGGTCCCACCTTTCCTCAGTCCTAGAAACTTCTACTCCTCCTCCTGCTTCACGTGACCCACTCTTGTTCCTCTAGGGTGACCTTCAAGGACTCAATCTATATACTGATGTGACAAGTAGTATGTGAAATTTCTTGTCCAGGAATTAACATAGCCCACTCAGAGAAGCAGATCAGTGTTAGAGAAGATACTGTAATTGTGTAGTAAAAGTTTTACTTAAAGTCCTTGTTAAGTAACAGGAACTGTCCACCTGGATGTGTGCACTCCATGAACAAATCTTTAAGTCCCTATTCCCTGTATAGAGATGAATGAAACACACTCAGATGCTAATGAAGGAGACAGTCATATTAATCAATAATTACATCATCACAGGTATTCTTCCTCTTTATTTCTGTCAGATACGTAGTCATTCGACTCTCAGGAGGTCAAGGTGGAGAGGTAATGATGGCAATACCGACAGTGTACCCCTCAACACCGCTGCCATCTTAGAGCAGGTCTGAGGGATAGGAAGGAAGAAGAGATAAAAAGAAGAACCTGGAGCTACAAGCATTAGAGTAAGAAAAATATGGTTGTGAAGGCCAGCTGTACTATTTTTGTTTCTTTCTAGGGACAAGGTCTCACTATGTTACCAGGCTGGAGGGCAGTGGCTATTCACAGGCAGAATCACAGCTCACTGCAGCCTCCAACTCCTGGGCCTCAAGTGATCCTCCAACCTGACCCTCCCAAGTAGCTGGGACTACAGACATGCACCACTGTGCCTGGCCTCCAGCTATACCACCTTCTATGATAGTGGCTACTAAGCAATTTTTTGTTTCTATGAGCCCATTTTATCATGAGTAAAATGTGTTTAAGACCTACTTTTTAGGAATTAAATGAAAAATCCAACAAGTTTAATGATACATGAAAGACAATATAGCTGTTCCCTTTACCTTTTCTCTTTTGTTAATGAGAATGGCAAAAAATAGAGGAGCCATATACAAAGACTTCACATACCATCAGCAAAAGGCTCCCAAGCCTTGGCCTAAGGACAACTACAAAATTAATGCTATTTTAGAAAAACAGAACTGTTTCCATAATGCTTTAAATCCAGTAGGAGCTAGTATGATTGTCCATCACTCTACTTTTCCACATTTGATAATCATGCTCTCCATTATACATGTTGAGGTTGTCCATCAAATACCCATTATCCTCCACTTTTTATTTCTTCCTGTAGGGGCAGAAATCAATACTTTGGTTTGATTTTTCACAGTAATTTTTTTTTTTTTAATCAACTCCTGGCATCAGCTTTGAAGAGTTTCTGCCTTAACTCTCTTCTCTCAGCTTCCCCAACACGGCTCTCCAAGCTATTTCTCACCAGTCTGGTAGCTCTTTCTTAACTTCCTTTGCTAGTGGGCCCTCAATCATCTCTAACAGACCTTTATACATTCTCTATGCCCAAACCCAGACCCTATTTTTTGCTATCTACACTCTTGCTAAGTAATTTAATCCATGACTTTAAACCACCACACCTTTATACACATACATGTGTGTATATACACACATATATACACATAGGTATATATTCTGCCCTCTTCTATGACTCTTGGAATCAGATGTCTCGCAGGCTACTCAAACAGAATTCTTCCTCCCCACTCCCTGGAGTGGATTTCTCCGTCAATTTTAACTACTTCTGGCAACAGTATCAACATCTATTCAGTTGCTCAAGTCCATCCAAAACCTGGGAGTCAAATTCTGTCTCACTTCCACATCCAATCCATCCTGCCACCGACCCGCATTCTCTCTCACCCAGACCACAGGAACAGCATCAGTCTCCCTGCTTCTATTCTTGCCCTGCAGCCAGGGATGTTAAAACAAAATGGGATCATGTTGCTACCTCACACAAAATCCTTCAACAACTTTCCACTACATTTATAATGAGATATATACTGTGCTCCTTTTAGTTGTTTGGACATACCTCTCTTTCTCATCTCACTAACTTCACAAATGCTGTCCTTTGGCCTGGAATGTTGTTCCACATTATCATCAACTTATTCTTCAGGTCCCAGCTTCAATGTCACACTTCTTGAAAAAGGCCTTCCCAAAATCCAATTAAAATTAGTTTCTATATCCTTATAAGCATTCTTTACTTTTCTTTCTCAAAGAAAAAAATACTCTGTAACTATGTTATTTGTCCAACTATTTGGTTAATGTCTGCCTAGGCAGAGGCAGTAATCTGTTTTACTAATCACCGCGTCATCCCACCGTGCCACAACCAAGGGGGTCAATGCCTAAGATAACTCCTTGCCCAGTAAATATTTGATAAATGAAGAACTCATGTATCCTGGTCCTAGGATGGCTACATAATAAAGCAAGAAGCACCAGGTATATTTAACTATTTCCCTACAGTTGGACATTTAGGCAAAATACTTTTAACAGTCACAGTGATGGATAATAGAAGGAATTCAAGTGGAAGGAAGGCAACCTAGTCCTTTTTCCCTAACTATGTCCTGGAACATTTGTCTTTTACTTCTTTTTGTTCTTCCACAGTTCTCAGGACAGAGTTAGACCCATGTACATAATTAAGCATTTAGGGGACCAAAGTAGAATACATGACAAACAATCAAATGCTAGAATTAAATGTTACAGAAATACTAAATATTATAATTCACTGAGGGTTAGAAGCGATAGAGAAGGTGAGAATCTAGACAAGGTGAGGGACAACTTTCAGCGGATCCAGCCAACCCATGTCACCCTTCCTCTGCCCACCCCTCCCTTCAAAAATGGTGGATAGCCATATCTATACTATTAAACATCACACATATTTCTTTAATCCATCTGCTAAAATTCTAAGCAAAATTACCTTTAATGTGTGGCTATTAGGTAACCCAATAAAACAGTGGCCATAAAGAATATGAGTGGTAAAAGGTAAAAAAAACTACAAAGAATTCATTACGCTACCTTTTGCATAAAGGAAACTCTTAACATTTTATATACTACCTCCATCTAATAACGTAGAAAATGAGAGAATCTAAAATTGAGTTGAGATCCTAGAGTTTAACTCTGTACTTTCTGAAGGGCCAATATAAGAGTGCACCGAACAGGGCCATTTATTTTTATTGTACTTTTTTCCTAATCTTCACAATAATTCTGAAAGCTAAGGCTGGGAGGTTGGGTGACTTCTTCAACTAGCATACAGCTAATAATACAGGTGTTCTGTTTTTTAGACACTTTGAACTGAACCAAAACTCCAAAAACAAAAACACACACACAAATCCAAAGTTTTGGAGAACTTGAAGTGCTTTGTTATTGAACTTAATTTAAAGTAACAAAAACTTATCTAGAAGTTCAAGATATATATCCTTCAGTTTCAGAAGTCTTTATAAACCTTATGAGTAAACACAGATTGCTTTACTGCTAAACTGCTCTGGTGAAATAAATCTAAAACATCTCTACATTTTCAATAGTAAAAACGCTCTAAGAAAATTATCAGCTCTATATGTACTTCAGTCTACAAAGATTTTTGAGTTTTGCAAAGGAAAAAAAGAATAAGATTTGAAAGAATCTACAGGAGCAAGAATAAAAGAAGTGTTTTAGAAATTGTTTTGCTTCTGATATGACAAAATACCACAATGGAATAACAGTAGTATTATCTAAAGCTAAATGATGTCAGGCTTTTAAACAATCAATAAGCTGTAAGGGTTGGGACCTCTGTAATTATTTCAAACTGTGTGAATGTTACATTATCAAACACTGGGACAAGTACAGTCTTGTATGAAATGACTGTATGAGATCAAATAATCATACCCAAAAGAAATCACACAACTTACTGGATCTAAACTTTTCCACATTGATCATTTCACCCTATGTAATAGCAACTCCTCGCATTCACAAAGCTCCATCAATGTAGTCACTACACACACGTAAAAGCAGACTTCAAGTAATCCCAACTCATAAAAAAAGTTAGACATTAATCGAATCTCAAAAGCATCAATGTTATCTCAAAATTACAGCTTTGAACACTGAAGAAATACAAGTCTTACATGACCATAAAAAACAGAATTACGAAAATCAATAAGAGTTTATGGGGTGGTTTTCTGTTTACAAAGTGTAACTGCTTATGCAAAGAACCCAGAAGGTCTTTCTGGACAACCTCCACAGAAAAATCAATTCTCCAGTTTCTTTTTTCTTTAAAGACTCACCTCTCTAATTTTTTTTTTGATATAGCCCTCTCCCAAAAGGTTTAAATTACAAAAAGATGGATTTAAGTCATTATCACGGGCAGGTCCCAAGACTTAAGATTTCTATTATTCTTTGCATAGTCAAGACTGCACGAACTGAACTTTAATAATTCACAGATCAAACACACCCTACTAAGATTTTCCTTCAAACACCAACGTTCCCATTCTTGGGATCCCTAACAGGTATACATAAGCCACACAACACAATCTTTAAAAAGGACACAGACGGTAGGTGCTCTCCACCCTCTCCCAAGAGATCTCCTCACCTAAGCCTCCTGCCCATTCCCTGGCCCACAAACACAACTGTCAATCAGAGGGCTGGTAATTGTTAAGGGTGGGTGAGAAAGAAAGCGTACGCGAAGTATCTAAGTGGATGGGGCAGGATGTTAAATGCAGTCTCTCCAGTATCACGTAACTAGCCAAACGTGCTGCAAACTTTTAAGAGATTAAGTTACATTCCCCTGCAATTCCACCCTTGACAGCTGAATCCAGAGATGCCAGCCAGTCGAGCACATCCATTCCCGCCACCTCACCCGGGGAGAGTGGGTGCCACATCCCGCGGGCAGTGTGCACCAGGGACTGGGGAACCAGGGGAGGGCTGGGCGAGCTCACCTTTTCCAGCTCGTCGTGGAGCTCCGCCAGGCTGGGCCGCAGCAGCTTCTCGCCCAGCTGCGCGGCTGTGTGCCGGTAGTGGTCGATCCTGGGCACAGCGTCCATAGTGTTGTGGCCGAAGGTGCGCAGGTAATAGGTGTTGGTGTGGGTATCGTAGTAGTAGTGCTGGTGATGCCCACTGCCGCCGCCGCCCGAATGCAGGCTGCTGCCCTCGCTCAGCACCGTGTCCCCGCCGTTCTGGAAGCTCACGCTGGGCCCGTCGCCTCCGACCCCCGCTGCATCCGACAGGCTGTCTTCCGCCGACGAGGAGGCAGCTGGGTCCACGAAGTTCACGCGGAAGCGGCCCTTGGCTTCCTCGCTAGCCTTGGCCGGCCGGCTCTCGCTGCCGACTTTCCCAGCCGCGGAGGTCTCTTTGCCCCCAGCCGCCGCCGCCGCCGCTGCCGCCGCCGCGGCTCGCCCGGCGTTCTCGGAAACCAGGTCCACCTGGAAGCGGCTCTGGCTAGGGGTGGGCCCCAGGGGTCTGCCCAGCCCGTCCCCGCCTGCCGCGGCGCCCTCGCCGCGGACCCCACCGCCATCCCGGCTCGCGGCCGCGGTATCCTCCGGCACCGAGGGCACCGCCGTGCCGGGCAGCTCTACCCCGGCGGCGGCCAGCGCGGCGGCCGGCGGCGTCTCCGCGACCCCAGCCAGGCTCGGGGCGCCGGAGGAGGGCGCCGTGGGCCCGGGCTCCATCGCCGCCCGCCGCCCGGCGAACCTGGAGAGCCTGGCAGACGTCTCAGGTTGCGCGCCCTCGCCGGCGCTGGCCGCGGCCGCAGGGCCAGGAGAGGCAGTCGCCGTCCGCGGCGCCCGCTCGCAGCCGCTCGCCCGGGCCGGCACGAACGCCGCCGGCAGCCGAGTCAGCGCGCGAGTGCGCCGGGGGCGGCGCGGGCCCCGCTGTTTAAAGCCTCAGCGGCCGCGGCGGCGGCGGCAGCACGCGGGAGGCGGGGCCGGCAGCTCCCCGCCCCTCAGCCCGCCCACCCGCGGTCCGCAGTGGCGCGCGGCGGGCGCTCCTTCGGCGCTCCGCACCCCGGGCCCCCGCGCGACCCCCGCGAGAGCGGCCCCACGAGGGCCGCGTCGGGCCAGTACGCGCCGGGCCTCGGGCACCGCGGGCAGCACGAGCGACGCGCCCGGAGAGCAGGCGCGGCGGCGCGCCGCCTCAATGATGTCGCCGGGAGGACCTCCGCGCCGCCACCTCCTCTTCCGTCGTCCTCCTCCCGCCGCTCCAGCTCCCTCCCCCGCCGCGCTCCGCGGCGAAGAGGAGCGGGCCTCCCGGCCGCCTCCCCTGCTCTCCGCCCGGGGCCGCGCGTCAGCGGACCGACAGCCCAGGCCACGCAGCTGCGACGGCACGCGGCCCTGCCTCGGCGGACGCCGGTAGCTGATGCGCGCGTGACAGCTGCCACCCCAGCGGCTGCTTCAGGGGCTGTCGCCCGCTCGCTGCTCCTTTTTTTTTTTTTTGAGTTCTGAACTCGCAGTAATTGGGCCGAGCCGGCGAGATCTCGCGAGATGCTGCAGGGCGTCAGGGCGGTTTCCCCTAGGCGCGTGGTACCCGAGGCCGGCTCCGGTCGCCCCTGTCCCTGCCGGTGATGCCCGGGGCTTTCCCGTCGGGGCCGCGGGCGCTTCCGGAGCCGCGGGCGAGCCGCGCCCCCGCCCGGCTCTTTCCAGGCCCGGGCCCCGCGGCTTCCCGCTCTTGCTTCGGGCCTGAGCCTGCCCGGAGGCAGGATTTCCTCCGTGCCGCTTTTGTGCGGCGGCCTCGCCCTGCGCGGCAGAGCACGGTTTGCATAATTGGAGGTTAATTCCAGGGGTGATGCCGTGGGTGTGTCCACACTTCCGATGACACCTTTATTGTAAAAGCTGATGTTTGAAGGTGAGAAGGGAGCTTAGTTGTATCTCATTGTTTCAAGACAATTTTTAATTTGGGCATTTCCAAAAATGACGTGAAGCTCAGCTCTCGGAATACAATGACTGCAATAACTAGTCGTGAGTGTACCGGGAAGCTGCTGCATGGTTTGTGAAGAATTCCTCTGTTTTAATACAAACGGAAAGGAACTCCGCTGCAGGCTTAATTGCTCTTCTATAAAATGTAAGGGAGTCGAACTATTTTCCAACTTCCTTCGCAATAGAATCCTTTTGTAACCTAAATTCTATCCAAAGCCCTAAGAAAAATCAGGGAATGGCAATTATGGCAATGAATGGCTTCCTCCGAACACTTGTTTTTTATTTATGTATTTGTTATATTTCTGCATTTTTAAGTTTTATTTATGGGGATAAACACCATCCTTTGCTGAACACTTGGAGCACTATTAAAGAGCCTTAGAGTTTGCAGAACTGTTTGAAAATGCTGTAGGTAAAAGCTGCTCCTGGACAATTTTCAAAAAATTGTCACGACTGTGATCTCGTTTAACCTTGACAACTTTTCAGCTCATTTTAATTACCTGCTTTAAAGATGGAGAGAGGAAGGAACAGCTCCTGAATCACGTTGTCAGGGTTTTTAAAGCTCCTCTTGAGCTTTAGTAACATTAGCAGAAAACCAGAAGAGGCCAGAAAAATCAGGTGGTGTGTTAAGCAGTGCAGTTTTCTACTAGGGAATTGCTGTCGTAGTATTTGATCTCTGTAGTACCTTTCAGCTTCAAAGCTAATTTGGGGGCTATTGGAATTCAATGTTCATTTAATTGAGTAATTGTTGAACACGTTCTATGAGCTGCTCTGTGTTCTGGGGAAATAACAGTGAACAAAACTATCCCTTTGAGACTATCCCTTATCTCATGGAGCTCATTGTACTCATTGTAGTGAGAGAAACAGTAGACAGATAAATAGATAAAATATGTAGCATCCAAGTAGTGAGCGCTAAGGGAATGGGATATGTGAGAGATGAAGATGATATTTTCCATAAGATGTCCTCACGAAGAAGGTGACATTTGAGTGAGGAGGTGAGGTGAATGTTGCGTTATTTGGGGAAAGAGTGTTCCATGCAGAGGAAAAGCAAAGGCCCAAAGGTGTTAGTGTGCCTTGGTGTGCTCATGGAATTGCATGTAGGCCAGTTTGGAGCTCCTTAAGAGACGGGGAGAAGCAAAGGCAATTAGGCCAGAAAGTTTGGGAATGTGGGACATGATAGACCGGCGTGTGTAGGAACTGTGGCTTTAGACATGCTTTGGCTTTGAGTGGAATGGTATATTAGTCAGCTCAGACTACCATAACAAAATACCATAGGCTGGGTGTCTTAAACAGGGAAATTTATTTTCTCACAGTTTTACAGGCTGGAAAGTCTGAAATCAGGGTGCCAGCATAGTTGGATTCAGGTGCGTGTTCTCCTTTTAGCATGCAGACGGCTGCCTTCTCTGTGTGTCCTCACGTGGTAGAGAAAGAGTTACGGGATCTCTTCCTTTCTTACAAGCACACCATTTTCTATGGGATCAGGGCCCTACCCTTATGACTTCATTTAACCTTAATCCCCACCTTAAAAGTACTGTTATCTCCAACACAGTCACACGGGGAAGGTGGTTTAGGGCTTCAACATATGAACTTAAGGGGACAAAATTCAGTCATAGCAGATGGCAAGTCTTTGGAGGTTTTCAGTGGAGAAATGACATGATCTGGCATATTTAATGGCTCAGTCTAACTGTCTTGTTGTAAATAGACAAAGGGGGAAGTGACAGAGGCAAAAAAAGAAGCAAAGAAAAATGTTAACAGGTATTTCAACAATCCAGGAAATGATGTGGCTTCGACCACAGTGGATAGCAGTGGAAACGGGGGAAAGTGGTTTAATTCTGGGGAGGCAATAGTATTTGCTGGTGGATATATGGTGTGAAAGAAAGAGAATCCAAGGATTTTGGCCTCAGCAACTAGAAGAATGGTACTGCTGTTTCTGAGATGAAGGAGATGGTGAAAGGAACGGGTTTGGGTGGGATGAATATCAGAAGTTAATCTGAGGTGTTTCTTGGAGGAAACACACAAATGTATGGTAATGATAAGCGATAGTCACTCATATAAATGTGTAACTGCAAACTGAGATCTTCTAGAGGAGCATGGTACAATGAGAATGTAAAATAGACCAGACTTGGTCAAGAAGGAAGTGACTTTTCAGCAGAGGTCTGAAGAACAATTAGGACAAAAGTGCAACTTGCAGAGGGTTTCAAACAAGAGAAATAATGTGGACTGATACCCCCATGGAATGAACAGGGCCTGTGTAAGGAGCTTGAAGTCATTTTGGTTAAAGCTGCGGGTCCCCAAGCCCTGGCCTCAGACTGGTAGGGACCAGGCCGCGCAGCAGGAGGTGAGCAGCCAGTGAGTGAGGGAAGCCTCACCTTTACAGGCTCCCCATTGCTGGCATCACTGTATAAGCCCCGCCCTGTCAGATCAGCAGAGGCAGTAGATTCTCAGAGGAGCTTGAACCGTACTGAACACTGCATATAGGAGGCATCTAGGTTGTGTGTGCGCTCCTTGTGAGAATGTAATGCCTGATGATCTGAAGTAGAGCTAAGGAGGTGATGCTAGCGCTGGAGTGCAGCAGCAAATACAGCTTATCATTAGCAGAGAGGTTTGACTGCGCAATAAATGTAATAATGTGATGCACTTGGATCATCCCGAAACTCCTACCCCTGGTCTGTGGAAAAATTGTCTTCCATGAAATTGGTCCCTAGTGCCAAAAAGATTGGGAACTGCTGGGTTAAATCGTAGAGATTAAGGAGCAAGAATAGTTAAGAGATGAGTCTTTATTCTAAAAGCCCTATGAAACCATTAATAGGTTTCCAGGGAGACAGGGACACATGATCAGATTTGCACTTATTAAAACTCTCTCTAGTTATATTGTGACTAGAAGAGTGAAGAAGAGACAGAGTCAGCATGGGAAGACAGGACACAATTTCACTAATCTAGTCATAAAATAATAGTAGCTAACATTTATAGAGAATTTATGTCCTGGATACTGTGCTAAACACTATACATTCATAATCTTAACTCTCCCAACAATACTATGAAGAAAATCATAGGATTACCCCCATTTTACAGATTAAAAACTTGGTTAAGTAAAAACGTAAGTAATGCCAACATCTCATAATGACTAGATAAAAGACCTACAGGTAGAAGGAGTGGCCTAAGAGATGGGAAGAATACCAGATAAATGCATTTGGGAGTGCGATCAGCAGTGCTAAATTGGGCTAAAAGGCAGAAAAGATGAGAGTTGAATATATATTGAACTTAGTAACATGTATTAGCCAACAAAATGAGAGAGTAGTAGTATTGGGAGGGGAAAAGCAAAGGTCCCAGGAGATACAATCAAAATATATATGTGAAACTTGTAGAAACATTGTCAGGAAAGGTCTCCTTTAGTTAACTGTTTGCAGACTTTTGGTTTTCAGATTTACCAGGTGTCAATTTATAGACTAACCTTGAAGAATAGACTCATTGTCACTGCCATAGTGAAGTACCCCACTTATTTTGCCCTATTTCCCCTTTTGCCAAAAGGTCAGCTTTTGACAATGTGTGTATTGATGTACTTAGAATTTTAGAACTGAAAGTGAGTTAGGTGGTTGTTATTCCAAACCTCTCATTTCACAAATGCCAAAATAGCCTCAAAGGGACTAAAATACAACTCCCCATATCTGCGGCATTAGAACATGTAAGGTACAAAGCCATGTAGAACTTTGAAAATCAGCTCTTCTTTTTCTTTCTGTTAAATAGTGAGTTTTAGTTAGACATGCTGTGCTGACATTCTGCCTGGTTGTAGTTTTGCTTTTTTACTAGATGACATTCAGCATAGAGATTAAGTCAGTGGTATTTCTCTTGGGAAATAAAGTTGTTATCCTGTCATGGAAAAAAGAAAAAAGTTACCCTAGAGAAGCTTGTTTATACTGGTAAATATCATAATTTTGTTTTCTTACCTATATCCCAGTCACATTCTTCTTTAATTAAAAATATTATGAAGATTTTAAAGTCAGTCATAGAATTGAACATTAATCAAAATCTTACTGTGCTTTTTCTCTAGACTTGATTGATTGATTGATCGATCCAGACAGCATCTCGCTCTGTCGCCTAGGCTGAAGTGCAGTGGCTTTCCACGTGGCTCACTGCAACTTCAAACTCCTGGGCACAAGGGATCCTCCTGCCTCAGCCTCCCAAGTAGCTAGGACTACAGGTGCAGATACCACACTCAGCTGATTTTTTTTAAAAACTTTTTGTAGAGATGGGGGGGTTCTCACCATGTTTCTCCAGTTGGGCCGGACAGTATTTAAATTAATCTTTGTAAATTATGTCATTCAAAAAGTACAGCCCAAGTTTTTTTAAAATTTAAATCTATTATGTTTTGCTTACCCAAATAGTAAGTTCACAACAAATGCATTTAAAATAGAAGTCTCTTTCTCATTCCCCACTTTGACCTATACATGTAATTTGTCATAAAGCTAACAAAACTCTTCCAACTTAAATTCTGTATTAGAAAAGTTATTTTCCCTCTATACTGATTTACTTTTGTACTTCTAATTCTACCAGCTGTGGACATCTGCAAGCTTAAGAGTTCAAATTGTTACCAAATATTAATATTTGAAGAAAATACTTTTACGTAATAGCTCAGTGGTTACAAATACGGACTCCAGTACCAGACTGCCTAGATTTGGATCTCCATTTCACTACTTACTAGTTCTGTGACCTTGGACTTGTGTGACCTCTGCATGTCAGCTTCCTCTTATATAATAACTATGGCAGCTACCTTATAGAAGAGTTATAAGGGTTACATAAATTTCTATTCATAAGGTGCTTAGAACAGTCCTAATACATGTTAAGGCCTAATGTATGTAAACATTAAATATTTAAAACAATATTCAAAAAAGAAATAGTGCTAGGGAAAACCTTTCAAGTTGTATCTTTTTTTTGTAAATGCATCCTGTTTAGTTTTTTTATTTTGCTTTTTGTTTTGATTTTGAGAGAAATGTAAGTAATTTGCCTGGGTGCGGTGGCTCCCGCCTATAATCCTAACATTCTGGGAAGAGGATAGCTTGAACTCAGGAGTTCAAGACCAGCCTGAGCAAGAGAGAGACCCCCGTCTCTACTAAAAATAGAAAATATTAGCCAGACATGGTGGTGCACACCTGTAGTCCCAGCTACTTGGGAGGCTGAGGCAGGAGGATCACTTGAGCCCAGGAGTTTGAAATTGCAGTGAGCTAGGCTGATGCCATGGCACTCTAGCCCAGGCTACAGAGTGAGACTCTGTCTCAAAACAAAAAAAGAAAGAAATTTAAGTAATTTTTAGAATAGCATGTAAGCAATTTTTTTTCTCTTATGGATTTTTAAATCAAGTTAGTTTCATTATGTTACTGCTACTTATTTGGAAGATGGAACAATAGCCCAGACTAAAGATGATTCTTATTCATCTTAAATCCATTTTTTCCTTCCACTGGGTCCTTTAAAACTAATGTGAAGTAATATGCTATAGGAACATTTTGTCTAATTCACTGTATTGTACTATACTTTCAACAACAAAAAAGTGATTTTTTTTTTTTAGACAGAATCTCACTGAGTTGCTCGGGCTAGAGTGCCGTGGCATCAGCCTAGCTCACAGCAACCTCAAACTCCTGGGCTCAAGCAATCCTCCTGCCTCAGCCTCCCAAGTAGCTGGGACTACAGGCATGCACCACCACGCCTAGCTAATTTTTTATATATTTATATTTTTAGTTGTCCAGCTAATTTTTTTCTGTTTTTTTAGTAGAGATGGGGTCTCGCTCTTGTTCAGGCTGGTCTCAAACTCCTGAGCTCAAACGATCCACCAGCCTCTGCTTCCCAGAGTGCTAGGATTACAGGCATGAGCCACCACACCCGGCCAAAAAAGTGATTTAAAACACAAACACACTTGTAAAACACACATGTGTACATACCTTAATAATTAGTTTAATTGCATCCCCTTTATGGCGTCTTATAATGTAATGCATCCCCTAACTAAATTGCATACCTATATTTTCTTCTCTATTTATGAAAAATCTCTAATGTTTTAATTCTCTTTTACGGTCCTTAATGGTTGATCCATTTTTTTTCACTTTCAAAAAGGCATAAGTATAATTGAGATATTTTTATAATTGTTCTAAGATGCCTGAAATTCAGAAAGCCATAAATACGGAAAGAATCTTAAAGGGTTTTGTAGTAAGTCCCTAATTTAAAGCGTAATTATATCTTTGACACTCATCTTTTTTAAGAAAAGATTTTTTTCTTTAGTAAAATACTTTAATGATTACAAGTCCTTATGCCATAGCATCGGACATGTAATAATCACTCAAATACTTATTTAAGAACAGAACATTCTTCCTAGTGACTAAATTAAATTATTCTTATAATAATTCAAATTTTTTGCTTCTTAAAGTATTCTTCAGAGGTTATGGTAACCCATAAAAATGTAAGGTTATTTTCAATTTTATTTTCTAAATGATTTCCTCTTGTATGTCATTATAGAGCCCAGCTTCTATGTAATTATTTTTATTACTTTTCTCTGGGCCCTTTCCAAGTAATTTAATCTTCCTTTAAATGTAGGCCAAAACTATTAGGTTCAATATTCTAGTTTAAAAAAACAAACTGATACTTATGAAGGTAAAGACAGGTTTTTGCAGTTCACGTAATTGTTTTTACTTAAAACTAGGCTACCAGCTGACTTTTGTATGTGACCCTGAGTATCAACCCTTCTGATAAGTCAAAAAGTTTTCTGTTTTTAAGAGATGTGAACTAAAAGTCTACCTCAATTGCAACCAATTTCTAAAGACATAAAATTCTATAATATATATCAAGAATTTCATATCTATAAGAAGTTAAGGAATTAGGTATTTATTTATATTTTTCTAACTGTAAAAATAATGTATGTTTAATACAGAAGTCACAGGAAAAAAGCAAAAGGAAGTAATATTTATAATGCTAGCATTGCAAAATAACGTTTTCCTTTTAGATTATAGTATTACAAAATGATTTATTGTATGTTTGGTAATTTTTTAAATTTACCAGTACATCTCTCCATATATAAAAATGAATGTTTGCAACTGCATGATTTCTGATGGCTTCACAATATTGCATCATTTAGACTTCTCATAATTTACTGACTGTATCACCTATTTTTGAACATTTTATTTCCTTATAAATAATAGCAAACAATGCTGTACTGAATACCTTTGTGCATATATCTTCTTAATTAATCATGTCTTTAGGATAAATTCTTAGAAGTGAAATTGCAAGGTATATGTATTTTTAAAACTTGTGGCATAGGTAGCAAAATTTATCTTCAGAAAGATGTGTCAGTTTATCCTCCTATCAGCATTGTCTTTGGAGCACCTGTCTTCTACCATCTTTATAAATTGTGGGTAAGATCCTTCTTAATCTATGTGAATCTAATTAGCAAAAGATAGTTTAAGATCACTGACTGCTAGTGAGGATGTACTTTTAAAAGTTTATTAATCATTTATATATGTTTATTTCAGAATTGCCTGTTAATATCTATAGTAGACAGTTGCTCTACTCTGTCTTATTTTCATAATAGCTTGCAAACTTTTTTGTTTTGTTTTGTTCTTGGGTGGAGTGAGGAATTACCTCTGTGTGTGCAGTTTTGGAAGTTCATAATGGAGGACCTTGCCTACCCGAGCCAAATTGTGAGCATACCACCAAATATGCTAGTCTTGCTCTCCTAAGAGTTTTGCATTTTGACTGGTGTGATGCAAAGTCCAGTTACTGGGACTCTTAGCTGCTTATATCTGTCTCACTTCGTCCCTCCCTAGGGAACTGCCTGGCCTGGGGGCAGCCCAAGACCACTGACTGGCTAAAGGCCAATATGATGGGCCTTGACTCTATTTGGGACAATTCTAAAGGGCCATCTCAGCAAAAAGTACCCTGTAGGATTCGCTGAAGCTTCAGCTGAGTCCTGGTCTTGGGTCTGCCCAGTCCTGCCTTCCTCATTTCCTTATAATTTTATCTCCTGAGAGCACTCCCCTGCAGACTTGCTCTGTGCCATTCTCCACCTTAGTCTGTTTCCAGGGCAGCACTCAGAGAAGACTGTATTGTATGTTATTCCTGCCAGTGAGACCCTCTGAAACTACTTCTCTTGTCCTTTCTGTAACTGCCTCTTCTTCCTTTTATTTTCCCCATATTCTCCCAATAATCCACTCCATTTAAGTTAACCAGAGTTGGGTTTTGTGCCTTACAAGCAAGAATCAGTATTAAGACAATGTTCTTTTCCATTTTTCTGTTGTCTTTTATTTGCCAATTTTAAGAGCTTTTTATGTATTATGGGAAAAAACCTTAAACTATTAATAAACTGGTTTTCTACAGTGCGTCAGTTGCATCAGTAGTTTTGCTTATCATAGTGTTGGCATTCTATTATATAGAAAATATATTGCCAGGAATTATCTTAGTCTTTTTCTTTGTGATTTTTACCTTTGATATAATGCTTAGAGAGGCCTTCTCCATCACAAGATTTTATATATATATAAAAATTAATATGTACTCTTTTTATTTTAAGGTTTTGTTTTTATTCCCTAATTCTTATGACAAATATTTTTGCTATGATATATATGGCAATGATTTAAGTATTTCCTACAAATAATTCAGCAGAGTATTTAGACTTCTATGTTAAAATTTGCTGTAACAGTATCCTCAAATTTCAATGCTTAAAAAAGATAGGCATTTCTGATTTACTCAGACAGCAGTGCGAAACGATGTGCCTAAGCTCCCCAGGCAGCTGTACCATTCTCATCAGGAGGCTCCTGCCTCTGGATTAGAGATGGGAACCTTCATTTGTTTCTATTTTCCAGTCAGTGGGAAGGGGGAACTAGAGAGTGGAAAACAGTCAGTTTGCTAATCTCACACACACACGCGCGCACACACACACACACACACACACACACACTCTGCATCTTATTGGCCAAAATTTAGGCACTTATTTATGCGTAGCAGCTTGGGAAATAAGAGTCTTTTTTTTTTTTTATTATTAAAAGGTTACGTACATTGCCCTTGCCCCCCACCCCCCTCCAGTCAGAGCCTCAAGCCTGACCATCCCCCAGATGGTGCACATCGCACTCATTATGTATGTATATACCCATCCCCTCCTCCCCGCTCCCGTCTGCCCGACACCCGACAAATGTTCTTCCTATGTGTCCAGTTAGGTGTTGATCAGCTAATACCAATTGGCTGGTGAGTACATGTGGTGCCTGTCCATCCATTCTTGGGATATGGGAAATAAGAGTCTTTTACTGGTGGCCAGTAAATCCATCACATGGCCAGCCAGAACCCAGGATCCTGGATCTCCCATGATGATGAGTCCTGCCAGTGGGTAGAAACCTGTG
>CAUYRT010092517.1:0-29947 GCA_963574885.1 Lepilemur ruficaudatus | reverse complement strand
TGTAGTGAGCTGATTTCCCAAAATATATTACCACTCAAGTTGACTTATCTTGTTACATTCAAAAACCTACTCTGTCAAAGTAGTCCAGAGAGTACATACATAGTGCTCCAACTGTATCTATGTACAACCAACACTCCATTTAATGAACCATTTCTTAATGGATTGTGATGTGTGACGAAAAGTGGATTTCACACAACAACCGGCAATGACCAGCTCAGTGGTTGGACCAAGAAGCTCCAAAGCGCATCCCAAAGCTAAACTTGCACCAAAAGAAAGGTCATGGTCACTGTTTGGTGGTCTGCTGCCAGTCTGATCCACTACAGCTTTCTGAATCCCGGCAAAACCATTACATCTGTGAGGTATGCTCAGCAAATCGATGAGATGAATCAAAAACTGTAATGCCTGTAGCCAGCAGTGGTCAACAGAAAGGGCCTGATTCTTCTCCACAACAATGCCCGACCACACATCACACAGCTAGTGCTTCCAAAGTTGAACGAATTGAGCTACAAAGTTTTGCCTCATCCACCATGTTCACATGACCTCTTGCCAACTGACTACCACTTCTTCAAGCATCTTGACAGCTTTTTGCAGGCAAAATGCTTCCACAACCAACAGGATGCAGAAAATGCCTTCCAAGAGTTCCTTGAATCCCAAAGCATGAATTTTTACACTACAGGAATAAACAAACTTATTTCTCATTGGCAGAAATGTGTTGATTGTAACGGTTCCTATTTTGATTAATAAAGATGTGTCTGAGCCTAGTTATAATGATTTAAAATTCAGTCCGAAACCACAGTTACTTTTGCACCAACCTTTAATAACTTGTCTTCTATAAGCTATCTAAAATAATAGACCATTAAAGCAAATTATCTCCAGAAAACCTACTTTTCTTTGAAAGACTATTAAATATTTTAATGATATTTCTATGCATCTCCTTCACCTGAAGAAGTCTGATGGTTTCTTAAAATTTTTAGAAGACTGAGCAGAATTTAGCCTCAAAGTTTTTTCTTTCTTTCCTGTTCTGAATATCTAGAGTGTCGCGTAGGCACAAGCAAATGCAGACTGGATTGAACTTGGCACTCTGCTAAACTATGTGTTCTTTTTTCTATCAGGTCCATTCAGCTTCAGCCCTGGAAAGCTATCCAGCTCAGCCTGATGGGTTTCCTAGTTATCCGTCAGCACCAGGAACACCATTTTCTTTGCAACCAGGCCTGTCCCAAAGCGGGTGGCAGTGAATATATTTTAACCTTTATTCTCCTTCAGAGCAGCATCTGAATTTCCTAAGGATCCAGTGAACAATCTGACAAATGTGAAGTTGGCCAAAAGTCAGAAAATGAGAGTAGGGATAATCCTGGGGACATTGAGACAGGAGTTTGAAAATCATGATTGCATTTTTTAAATGGTTTTAAGTCTGAACACTCCCCCATATACATATGCTGACAATAAATTGTATGGAGAATAGTATTTGAAAAGCATTTGGGGATTTTTCATCTCCTGTCCTACAAAATTTTGAATCGTGTATGTGATCTCTGTGGAAAGAATATTAAAGAGGAAATTGAACTTTTTATAGCCGAATACAGCCTTAAATCTGCTTGTATAGCATCCATTGACAGAAGTAATAGCTGTGCCTCAGACTTAGGGGTTGCATGTGGCCCTGGGGGAGTTACTACCGTTGGTATGCATGAGTGGTTCCTGCTAGCAGTACTCCATGTGTCTCTACAAAGGGGAGCTTGAGACCCACAGTTATTTTTAATTTCTGATACTAACAATCATGCATACTGCTGAATTTAACTCAATATATTTCAGGTAAGTGAAAATGGTGCTTCATATAGTCTTTAGAATGACTTTCAGGTGTTTTTGACTAAAAATGTATATCCAGAACTACTTTCTTACAGAAATACAAGTAAGGCTTATGATAATTTGCCTTCAAAACATTTTTCGTAATCTCAGCAGTATCCAAATGGATGAGGAACTCTTGACTGACTCTCGGGCCACCTCTATTACTCATTCTACTCTGGAAGCTCTCGGTGAATGTTTACAATCATGGGATGTAGTATTTCTATTTGTACTTAAAGTCAAATGCTTATCTGAAATAATTATGTGACAGTAAATAGAGAAGACGTGCTCTGTTAGTAAACATGCAGTGTGTACTCTATTTAAGGATCTGTGGTAGTGTAACATGATTGAATGTCATTAATATAAGAGTAGTAACTGCCACACTTGGGGCATAGGGGAGGGGAGTAGGGACAATGAATTCCAATCCTGTGATTAAAAGTGTAAACTATAGACTCTGCTGTAGTACATTTCAGCATCTAGAAGTTTTACTTTTATAAAGATGGTGTCTGGAAGATGTTGCTAATGTATTTTCCTTCAAAATAGGGAACAAACTTTTTAAGTATAGTATTAATATTCCTGTATGGTTAGTTTTTAACAATTTTTTAAAATAAACTTTATGGATATGGCAACTATTTTATGAGTGTTTTAGTATATTCTTGGATAGACATTTTAATTTTTTGTATGTGCTAGAGTTAATATGTTGAGCATTTTTGTCTGAATTTAGTTAAAACTCAATTTATACTACTGACTTCTCATTCCTTTAAATAATATCTTATGCAAAAGTCATAACCAACACTTGGACAGACTGATTTATGTCTTTAATTATTTTTGAACACAGAATGTAACTTATAATTAATCTGATACCAGTTGTTGGAAGTTGTCATTTGTTCTTTTTAAGTCTATACTCATAAAACTTTCTAAAATTATATTGTATCTTTTCCATATGTTGACCATTCATTCAGAAAATACTGAATGAGTAATCTTTATACGGTGTGATGCTAGTACAAGATATATTTCTGCTGTTCTGTGAGCTCCTTGAGCAGAGGAACTATGTCCTGTTCACCTTTAATGTATCTCTGACATCTTGTTCATATTGAGAACTGAAAGTTTTATATAAAAGTGAAGAGAATATTTTTAGAACCTTTGCACTAATTCCTGGGGACTAGTTTTATATATCTGTTTCACAACCATGTGAGATAAGTACTAGTAACCTAATTCACTAGACAAAGAAGCCAAGATGTGTAGGTCACACACAGTAAGTAAGTGGTAAATCTGAACCAAGCACGTAGACAAACACTTCTGCTACCAAGTGCTAAGAACACACATTAGTGGCAGGGAGGGAGGAATAACTTACTACCTGCCAGTGTCCAGGAAGATTCTGAGTGACATTGAAGTCTTGAAGGATAAGAATTAGTGTCATTTATAAAGGCACAAAGTGTGACAGAATAGCATAGCAATATAGTCATATAGCTGGAAGGAGCATAGTATGTAGTTTGAATAAAGCCAAATAACAAGAGAGGGGCCTGATCGTAAAAGACCTTTAAACCATGCCAAGGAATTGGGAATTTGTTCTGTGGTTAACAGTTTGGAAATGTATTATATTAGAGTATGCTTTAGAAAAATCACTTAGGCTGTAGCATGGAGGTTGGATTAGAAGGAGTAAACTGAATAGTTACTGCAGAAACCCAAAAATGAACATTGTGAGGATTGTGCTCCTCTCTCTTCCTTTTATGTGAAGGCCTGTAGTTTTGCAAAAGCTGTTAATGCATTTAATTGACTAACCTTAATTTTAAGCCTCACCATTTGATTTACCAGGTGGGTTTAGTCTGTGTATTTATAAAATGTAGTTGGTATTAGAATTTTAGAAAATATTTCATTCCAAATTTAATGAGTCTTTGTTGTTTTTAAAGGTGATACAACTTATTGGTAAATGATGTCTAATATAGCCAGTTACAAGATTAAACATTGAAGAACATTAGCAAGTAAAATAGTAAGAGTAATCAAAAGTAAAGTGTCCCCAAGTTCCTTGTATTTAGATGAGGCCTTACGATGCTAAATATATATATAATATATAAAGTGTGTGTGTGTTTGTGTACACACTTTATGTGTTGATGTATTTATATACAGGTTGAGCATCCCTAATCCAAAAGTCCAAAATCTGAAACATTTTGAACACCAACATGACATCACAAGTGGAAAATTCCACACCTAATCTCATGTGACAGGTTGCAGTTAAAACCCAGGTGCATGATTCAGTCTATTCAGCATCCCCTAGGGAAAAAAAGACCTTCCCAGCCCCCTTCAACTATAACGTTATCTTTTCTGTGCATGCCCACAAAGGGTAGTAAAATGGTATGTGCAGGCCAGACGCACCAAAGGCAGGCTCTCCACAGTGCCCCACATAGGGTCAATGCCTAGATGCATTACTGGGATGTGGTTTTTTTTTTTTTTTTGCGTACTTTCTGCTCTGTGCTGTAAACATATTGTTGAAAATGTCAAAAAAAAAAGGCCTGCAGATACCCCTATTAGTAACGATGATAAGAAAAAGGAAGCATTTATGTTTATAGCATGGAATTGGAGAAACTGAACAGCGCTGTAAGTGTGGGATGTCTTACAAAAGAGTATGGTGTTCAGATGACCAGCACATGTGACCTGAAGAAACAGAAGGATACACTCTTGAAGTTGTAGGCTGACAGTGATGAACAGAAGTTAATGACAAATAGAAAAGTACTGAATAAGTCTAAAAATGAAGATCTCCATAGTGTAGAAAAGTAGATTTGTCAGTGTTGCAGTGAACACATGCCATCTAATGGTTTTCTGATCATGAAACAAGCAAAGATCTATCATGATGAAGTGAATATTAAAAGGAACTGCGAATATTCAATAGACTGGTTGCAGGAATTTAAGAAAAGACATGGCATTAAATTTTAAAGATTTGTGGTGGTGAAGCATCTGCTGGTCACAAATCAGTGAAGGAATTCATTGACGAGTTTGCCAAGGTCAGCACTGATGAAAATCTGATGCCAAAACAAGTCTATAATGCTGATGAAACATAACTGTGTGGGTGTTACTGCTCCAGAAAAATACTGACTATAGCTGATGAAAAAGCCACCATAGGAATTAAGGATGCCAAGGCTAGAATAACTGCACTGGGATGCTAATGCAACAGGCACACATATGTGTAAGTCTGCTGTGATAGGCAAAATCTTGTGTCTATGCTGTTTTCAAGGAGTTAAGTTTCTTATGTAATTATTTTTATTTGAATAGATTTAGGGAATACAAGTGTTTTTTTTATACATGGATGGATCATATAGTGGTGAAGTCAGGGCTTTTAGTGTACCTGTCACCCCAATAGTATACATTGTACCCAATAGGTAATTTTTGATCCCCCACCCACCTCCAACCCTCTCCCCTTCTAAGTCTCTGAAGTCCATTGTAGCACCCATATGATCATGTATACCCATTGCTTAGCTCCTACTTACAAGTGAGTACATGCACTGTTCGTTTTTCCATTCTTGAGATACTTCACTTGGGATTATGACTTCCGGTTTCATCTAAATTGCTACAGAAGACATTATTTTATTCTTTTTTATGGCTGAGTAGTATTACATGGTGTGTGTGTGTGTGTGTGTGTGTGTATTCCCCATATTTTCTTTATCCACTCATCAGTTGATGGGCACTTAGGTTGATTCCATATCTTTGCAATTGTGAATTGTGCTGCAATAAACATACAGATACTGTCTTTTTGATAAAATGACTTCTCTTCCCTTGGGTAGATACCTAGTGGTGGGATTGCTGGATTGAATGGTAGGTTTACTTTTATTTCTTTGAGGAAACTCTGTTCTGTTTTCCACAGAGGTTGTATGAATTTACATTCCCACCAACAGTGTATGTGTTCCCTTTTCATCTGTGCCAACCTTTATTGCTTTTTAGTAATGGCCATTCTGACAGGGGTAAGGGCATGCCTCATTGTGGTTTTAATTTGCATTTCTCTGATGATTAGTGATGTTGAGCATGTTTTCATATGTTTCTTGGCCATTTGTAGAACTTCTTTTGAAAAATGCCTGACTGATATCTTTTGCCTACTTTTTAATGAAGTTATCCCCCCCCGCTGATTTGTTTACTTTCCTTGCAGATTCTGGATATCAGTCCTTCATCAGATGTATAGTTTGTGAATATTTTCTCCCATTCTGTAGATTGGCTGTTTGTTGGTTAATTCTTTTGCTGTGCAGAAACTTTTTAGTTTAAGTTCTATTTATGTATTTTTGTTGTTATATTTTCTTTTGAGGGTCTTAGTCATAAATTCTTTGCCTAGACCTACATCCAGAAGAGTTTCTCCTAAATTTTCTCCTAGAATTTTTATGGTATCAGGTCTTACATTTAAGTCTTTAATCCATCTTGAGTTTATTTTTGTGTGTGGCTGAGATAAGGATACAGTTTTATTCTTCTGCAAGTGGCTCTCCAATTTTCCTGGCACCATTTCCCTGGAATGAAACCTACTTGATTATAGTGAATTATTTTTTGGATGTGCTGTTGGATTTGGTTTGCTAGTATTTTGTTATCTTGAGGAATATTGGTCTGAAGTTTTCTCCTCTTGTTGTACCCTTTCCTGGCTTTGGTATTAGGGTGATACTGGCTTTGTAGAATGAGTTAAGGAGGATTCCTCTTTCTTGATGTTACGGAATAATTTCAGCAGGATAAGTACAAGTTCTTTGTAGGTCTGGTAGAATTCAGCTATGAATTCCATCTAGTCCTTGGGTTTTTTTTTTTTTTTTTTTTTGGAGGGGGGAGTTTATTACTAATTCAATCTCACTACTCATTATTGGTCTCTTCAGGGTTTTCATTACTTCCTGATTCAAGCTTAGGAGGTTTTGTGTTACTAAAAATTTATCTATTTCCTCTGGATTTTCTAGTTTATGTGCATAAAGGTGTTTATAGCAGTCTTGGATGATTATATATATATATATTTCTGTTTTATCAGTTGTAATGTCTCCTTTTTTCATTTCTCCCATCCAAGTACTGACCAGGCCCAACCCTGCTTAGCTTCTAAGATCAGATGAGATTGGGTGCATTCAGGCTGGCATGGCCATAGACAACCTTTTTTCTTTCTGATTGAACTTATTTGAATCTCCTCTCTTCTTTTCTTAGTTAATCTAACTAGTGATTTGTCTATTTTGTTTATCTTTTCAAAGAACCAACTTTTCAGTTCATTAATCATTTGGGGTTTTTTTGGTTTTAATTTCATTTAGTTCTTCCTTGATCTTTGTTATTTCTTATCTTCTGCTATCTTTGGGTTTGGTTTGTTCTTGTTTTTCTAGTTCACTGAAGTGTAACATTAAGTTGTTAACTTGTGATCTTTTTGTCTTTTTGATGTAAGCATTTAGTCCTATTAAATTTCCTCTTAGCACTGCTTTTACTGTTTTCCAGAGTTTTGGGTAGTATGTGTCACCATTGTCATTCAATTCAAAAAATTTTTTGATTTACATCTTGATTTCATCATTGACTCAAAGATTATTCAGCACCAGGTTGTTTAATTTCCACATATTTGTATAGTTTTGAGAGTTCCTCTCAGAATTGATTTCTAGTTTTATTCCACTGTGGTCTGAGAAGATACACGGTATGATTTTGATTTTTTAAAATTTGCTGAAACTTACTTTGTTGCCTAACATATGGTCTGTCTTGGAAAATGTTCCATGTGCTGATGATAAGAGAGAATGCAAAGCAACTAGGTAACAATCAACATGAACACTGGAACAGTATCTCACTTATCAATATTAACATTGAATGTAAATGGTCTAAACGCCCCACTTAAAACATATAGATTGATACAACGGACTTTTTAAAAAAAACCACAACCCAAACATCTGCTGTCTTCAACAAATCCATTTAACTTTGTAAAGAGTTGCATAGACTCAAGGTAAATGGGGTGGAAAAAAATATTCCATGCAAATGAAAACCAAAAGTGGAATAGCTATTTTTATATCAGATAAAACAGACTTCTACAACAGTAAAAATATATATATATAATGATAAAGGGATCAATTCCACAAGAAGATAAAACAATCCTAAATATATATGCACCTAACCAGAGCTCCCATATTCATAAAACAAGTACTACTAGACCTAAGAAATAAAATAAACAACAACACAATAATAGTGAGAGCCTTTAACTCTCCACTGACAGAACTAGACAGATCATCAAGGCAGAAACTCAACAAAGAAACAATGGACTTAAGTGAAACTCAAGAATAAATGGACCTAACAGATACTTATAGAACATTCTACCCCCCCCCCCCAAAAAGCAGTGCGTTTCTTACCAGCTCATTATTATGCTAACAAAAAGACATGGGTCACCAGTGACATTATTTCTTACTGGTTTCACATTTTCTTCCAAGAGCTCATGCTCACTGCAGGGAAACTGGACTGAATGATGATGGCAAGATTCTTGACAACTGTTCTCATCCTCCAGCTGAAATTCTCATAAAAAATAATGCTTATGCCATGTACTTTCTTCCAAATGTGACCAGGATATCCTGGTAAATGTAAAAATATTTTCTTGACCAACATGCTAGTATCAGTGAACAGATGTATGTGTGTGTGGAAGGTCTCAGGAGTTTAGCATGAAGGATGCCATGTATGTCACCAATGCATGGAACACAGTGACTGGAGACACAGCTGTGCATGCCTGGCACAACCCCTGGCCTGGGACTATGTTCAGTGATGATGATGAACAGGTGGTGATTTTGAAGGATTCTGCATGTCAACTGAGGAAAACAAAAAGATGTCTGACCTCTTTACATATGCAAAAAAATATACCTTTTGAGTCCATCCATAAATTGGAAGAAGTGGATACTGAAGAAGTTTTTAACACCCATGATGAGGCTCCAGTTGCTCATTCGTTGAAAATTGTGAAATAGCAAGAATGACTCTGAATCAAGGTGATTATCATAATGGTGACGGTAAAGATGACATTGTTAGCACTGCAGAAAATATGTCTGTAGAGGACGGCATGAGAATGTGTGATGCAGGAGTAGAGCAACATGCATTTATAACAGAAGAGGAAATCATGTCGGTTTACAAAATCAAAGAGATACAAGACAAAAATCATTGTTAATGAAGCAGATGACTCTGGAGGAAACATTTTAAAAAACCATCCTGCTGAATGCCTCCTTATCCCTAGAGGACCCAGTTCCTGGTCCCTCAACTGCTTCTTATGTTTCTTCTCACCTAAAAAAAAAAAAATACTATGTATAGTAGCCTTTGAATAAAAATGCAGCATTGTAGGTGGAGACTGAAAGCTGCCCATCGTCTGCTGCTGCTGCTGTTTAACAGCTGGTACAGGTATTCTGGCGATGCTACTGTGCTGCCTTTTTTTTTTGTTTTTTTTTTTTTTTTTACTGTATTAATGGCATGTCATATTTTTTACTGTTAAGTATTTATATGTAAGTGTAAGAAAATGATTGCTTATTGGTAGCATATAAATTGAGAGGAACGATGGTGATGCTAAACAACCACAGATTGTCCACATGGGTTTAATGTACACAAATTTTGTTTCATGCACAAAATTAGTAAAAAAAATTGTATAAAATTACTTCAGGCTATATTTATAAGGTGTATATGAAACATAAATGGATTTACTGTTTAGACTTGGGTTCCATCCTCAAGACATCTCATGTATATTCCAAAGTCTGAAAAAGTCAGAAACACTTCTAGTCCCAAGCATTTCAGATAAGGAATACTCAACCTGTATATAACAAGTATCTACAAGTATATATAAAGACTGCCCTTAAATTAGTAAGAAAAAGGCTAAAAAATAATGAACAAAGGACATGTACAAGCAATTCATAGTGGAGAGACCACAAATTGTAAATAGCCCTGTAAAAGTTGTTTTGCCTCATGAAAATTCAGGGAAATCTAAATTCAGATTATAATGAAATACTATTTTACACTGACTAGATTGTCAAATACTAAAAGGTCTAACACTATCAGTGCTATGGCATCAGTGCTATGTAACAAAGGGACTACTTGTACATTACCAGTAAGATTAAATTGGTGCAAACCAGTTCAGAAAATAATTTTGCGAAGTTGTTTACAACAATCTTATAAAGTTGAACATAAAATATAGCAATTCCATTTCTGGATGTATACACCTTCATTTTAGAGCCTAGATAAACTCTTGCATGTACATGTTATCAGGAGACATGTACAAAAATATTCATGGTAACATCATTTATAATAATAGCCTAAAAATATCCAAATAAGTAAGTGAGCTGTGGCCTATTTATACTATGATTTATTAAATAGCTCTGAAAACAAACAAGCGATAGCTTCATGTGACAATGTGGATGAACTTTAGAAACATAATATGGAATATCAAAAGCAACCACAGAACATTGCATGAGTATCTTTACACAAGTCAAAAGCAAAACTAAATAATACATTGTTTAGAGTTACATATATGATTTTTTTTTTTAAAAACTAAAAGCAAGAGAACAATCAACAAAATTATGGATGCGTCTATGAGACATGGGGAGGAACACTCAAGTAGCATCAACGGTATTGGCAATGTTATAGTTGTGATGGTGGGTAGTATATTCATGGTTATTTACTTTATTCAACAAACACATGGTATATGCACATGCATATGTTATATATATTATTTCAGATGTATCAACAATATTTTCATAATAGAAATTCCTTTATTCAACAGATTGCTTTTCTAATGTGTAGAATACTTAATTGGGGGGACAACCAGGTAGAGATGGTTAGTCAGCTGATAGTTGAAAATGTGTATTATTCTGTAGAGAGGTCTAAGCCAGAGTTGCAGTTTGGGGAGTTATCACTATAACTATCCTTACAGATCTGGGGACTTTATTTGTCATTTAAAAATGTGGGAATTCAAGAATTGAATAAATGAGAATGAATTAGAATGTATGATGTGTATTGGTGAAAAATTAATGAAATAAGAGAACTAGTTCATTTAAAGAAAAAGGAATATTTTCCTAAGGAAGCAGCAAATGTCCTGGAACACATGGGTACATCTTAGCAGGAAATGATGGTGATGATGTCTGGCTGAAGAATGTTCTGAAACCAGAGCTGAGGAAAGGAAAAAGGTCTAAGGCTAGAATGGATTGTCTCAAGAGAGGGTTTGTGCTCTAAGATGAACATTCAGGGAAAAGCAGATGTGCACACTTAAGGCCCCATGCCCTGTACGTCAAGAGTGGGAATAGAATGAGGCCTTTAAAGAACATAGCCCTCCTCGTTTCAGGACTTTCACTAGTGTGGGAATTGGTAGAGTGAAAGTGTAGACACACACAGAAAAATCTGCATTGGGAGCACTATCTAGCAATTCTCCTATCCTCATTGCCCCGTGATAAAGGGGAGAATATTCCATTAATGTAGTCCACAGATGTTAAGAATCTGGGCCTAATAGTTTATATTTTATAAATGAAGGAGGAAACTTGAAAATGGGTTCATATTTCATTTCCTGAGGCCCTGCTATAGGGATTCAGCTTGTCATAGGTGCCCATTACTTGTTGAAACCATTCTTGCTTTCTAGGCTGAGATATTTGGAACATTCTGTAGGAAGAAGAAAAACAGTTGCTTAGTCATCTTCCAAGGGGACCCACTCGTAGCAAGTACCCTCGGGGCTCTTTTCCTGCAGCCCCCAGGGAACAATTACTGTTTGTGTTGTTTTGAACCTTGCACCTCACTCAGTGACTGGCACTGCTAGCGCAAGTGGAATTTGGCTAATAAGAAGGGTAAATGTATTTAGAAATAAGCTAAACTAGCATCTCCAGAACACTTGGCTGCGTGTCTGTGGAGGGTCATCTGACTCCAAGGGAAAGGGGCTGCCAGCTGTAGGCAAAGATTGTCTTTGGCCTGTTCTTGAGAAATGATGGAAACAGGAAGTTTTCCCACTGCTCTTTCCATGAGAAGTTGGTCAGACAGTGAGGATGACGTGGTGATCAAGTAGAGGCCAGGAAGAAACAGGATGGAATTTATGTATTGACAATACAGAGCCAGGAGTGGACCTCAAGTTTTCAAGTTTGTAGCAAACTGGAGTAGCACCAGAGCAGGGAGAGAAGAGAGGAGTGACTGTGTTGACATACCAAATCGATGCCTGACCCAGCTTCCTTTCACTTGACACCAGGGGAAAAGGGAGACATTGTGAAAATTTACCCAATCTTCCCATTTTAGAGAGAGGTTCACTGAGTCCTGAGAAATATAACTTGGCTCCCGCTCATGGTAATAATAGTTACCATTTATGAATGCCAGTCATCATTCTGAGTATCGCATGTGATTGTTCATGAGATTCTCAGACAACTCTGTTTGGTAGATACAATTATCATCCTCATTCTACAGATGAGAAAAATAAAACACACGGAGGTTAAATAAACTTACCCAGTGTCACACACTGGTACATGACAGAGCACGTATTTCTTTGTATGCAGGTAGTGTGAGCCCAGAGCCTGATCCTTACCCACTGTGCTTCCTGCCTCAAGCCAGGACCAAAGGTGTTGAAGGAAAATGCACAGGCAAGTGTCCTGGAGCAGACAGACACTGAGTCTGCGTGTGTGTTCCTGGGTGTCTGGTTTAATCTATGTTTCTGGCCTCCTTGCCTAAAGTTCTCATATTCTCTATTAATCCTTATAATTACAAGCTGTGGATGGCAGCCATGGCTATTACTGCAACTTGAGTTTGTGGGGAAGGCAATTAAGATTATCAAGCAGTTGGCAAAAGTAACCCACAATCTGGGAAATTTTTAAAGATGAAGTTGCTAAGAAGAAAATAACTAGGTGGCTGGGAGAAGAAAAACTAGAAAGGACAAGACAACCACGGAAAGAGCAGAGATTTTTTGTATTGTTTTGTTTTAACGAGATAATGTAATACAGTAAGTACAATAATATACGGAGGGAAACAAAATATTATTTCGGATACTGATATGAGAGAGTTGAACATCAGAAAATTATAAAACTGGTGTTTTCCATATTGGAATAAGCTCAAGATTGTCCTTGATTTTGAGTGGTGTGATGAAAGAAGGAATCCTAGTACAAGAGCCTCAGGATCTGGATTTGAGAAAGAGCTCTGCCATTTGTGAGCTGTTATCATTGGCAAATTATTCATTCATTCCTTCGACAAGTATCTGTTGAACATCAACTGTGTGCCTGCATTGATTTGAATGCTGCAGATACAACGGTAAATAATGTTAGACCAAGTCACTCCCCTCATGGAAATTCATAGTGTAAGGCAGGGATTAGCAAGCTTTTTTATAAAGGGACAAATAGTGAATATTTTAGGCTTTGCATCCTGTATGGTCTCTGTTGCAACTACTCAACTTTGCAGGTGTAGTGCAAAAGTGGCCGTAGACAATGCAGAAGCAAAAGGGCGTGCCCGTGTTCCAATAGCACTTTATTTTTCAAAAACAGGTGTTAGACCAAATTTGGCTGTCAAGCTTTAGTTCACTAAGCCCTAGCCTAGGGGAAGAAACAGATACAAGCCAAGTAATTATGCATATGGTAACATGTGCAAAGGCCCTGTGGCAGGAAGACACATAAAGCTTTGGAGGGACTGATAGAAGACACGGGGGCTGTCGCTGAGAAAGTGAGAGGGGCATGTCATGTGAGGAGGGAGGGGCAGACCTGCGGGGTCTCGAATGACACATAGGATTTTAGTCTTTACCATACTGACAGTTGGCAGTCTTGGACTATTTTAAGCAGGATGGTGACATGATCAGATTTGAGTTTCAAAAGATCACTCACTGCAGTGTGTCGAATGAATTGGATTAAATTCCCTCATCTGAAACATAAGGATAGGTGGACTTGCCCTGTGTAACAAGCAGCTCATTGTGGTGAACAAATTACATAAGCTACATAGAAGTATTTTATAAAATATAAATGATAGAGAAAATTATGTAATGATATTTTATAGGAAGCAATGTCATTAGAAGATCATATGCTTTCAAGTTTTCTCTATTAACAAGAGCAGGCTGAACTCAAGCAAGAAATCTTTTTGTTTATGTTACCAGGCTTCCTTCACCAGGGTAACTACTCCTTAGAGTGTTCACTAAAGAGAAGGAACTTTTCTCACTCGCTCATACTGTCCTTCTCCTCTTCCCTCTCCCAAGCTCGTCTGGGTTGCTGCCTGGAGTCTGGCCTTGGCCCCAAACCCATGAAAATTTGCCAAGTGTAAAGCTTCTCAAGAATGAGATGGATTCTGGGGTGTCTACACCTGAGAAGCAAGATAAAGAGAATTTAGTGGGTAAGTCGCTTTTTCCTGTCTGAAGCTTGTTTTACATCTATGAAGCAAAACAGAAGTTGTGGTATTATAGAAAGTTACAGAGTAAGCGAGGGATATACTTATTGAAATTGGCTTCAATTTCATTTAGAGCCCAAGATTTTGGATTCCCTGATTATACCGGTTTTGTTTGCTTCTTGAACATCGGTCCATAAGTTACTTTTTTTCTTCAGTTTTAGATAGAAGTGGTGTTTATCTTTGCATTCTTTTTTTTTTTTGGCATTAAATAACAAAGATGTGTTGAAGAGCCTGACTTTCTCCATCTTCAAATATCATCTGATGATGCTATGATTAAAAAGCAAAGTTGGCTTGAGCTGTACCATGTTTAATAATAGAGAGAAGTTGAGAAAAAATAAAACTTGGCCTCTAAGAACCAACTGCCACCCTTAATACTAATGACAGTTATGTATTACAAAGCATTTTACTTGCATTATCATTTTAAATCTTAAAATAATCTCATTTTACAGATGAGAAAACTGACTCTTGGAGAGTTTCAAAACTTGTCCAGAAATGATAGTGACGATGGTGTGCATGTGTGTGAGAGTCTGTGTGATCTAACCTGCGCTCTGTGCCTTGCGTTGCCAAAGAAGCCACAGTACAAGAAATAGGGAACACGTTTGGCACTATTCATTTGTAAAAGAAAAAAATATTCATTTAGAGACATTTACCTGAATTGGAAAAGAAATTTTTCTCTAGAGGTAGGCATAGCCTCACTGACATGCTGGAGGTAGTAAGTATCGTTTAGTAACGCGAGTGGGAGGTCTTGTCAAGAGTCCCCTTTGTTATCTTTTTAGACAAGAAGTTTCCTGAGACACATTCATTTCCATTTGAACAGGTTAAGACATCAGCTGGGTGGATGGCATGATGGAAGTTGTGTCATCAGTGAAATATCTGAAAGCACTCATGAGCTTTCTTGGTTTTGATTTTTTAATATAGTGAGAAACTTGCACTATCTCAGGATGAACAGAGCTGGGGCGTACCTTTTACAGCTTCTGATCTCCTGTGGTGTGGCTGTATTTTCATATGCTTTCAGTGTCTATGAGAGATGCAGTGTGGACCATTCTCTGAGATTTGGGGGATAAGTTCGCCCTTGCCCACCCCCAACTTGGATCCGTTAACAGGACAATGTTTTCCAGTCTCTTAAGCAGTACAGACATTTTCATTTCCAAATGGTGAGGGAATTGTATGAAGAGCCGAGTCCTTGCTATCACCTGCAGCAGAAGCCGGATGCAATGATGTGCCCCTACTGGCATTTGCAAGCCTCTTGCTTGCGTGCGTCTCTTCCCAACTCCAAGCTCCTGACGTCACAAAGGTACTTTAGACTCACCTGTGGGGAGAAGTATTGACACCGTGGAAGTGCTATAAATTAGGGCTTTCCTCCACAGAGTCCCAGTTATGAGACATTTACTAGCACACTGTTACTTACTAGCTTTTGACATTCTTTCCTGCCTCCTTTTTTCTTTCATTTTTTAAGAGTTAAGGTGAATTTAAATCTAGATCACCTGGATCTCAGATGCTCTTCTCAAAATTAATATGCAAAAAAATGTTCCTGAAGAACTTGCTAACACACAGATTCCTGAGCCCTACCCCTAGAAGTTCTGGTACTTTAGGTCTGGGTGGGGCTTGAGCTTTTGCATCCAAACAAGCTTCTGGGAGCTGGTGACGTTGCCAGAGTCAGATTACATTTTGAGTAGCACTGTTTTTCTTTTCAGCATTTCTGTACTTGCCTGTAAAGTGTTCCTTAATGCAAGCTGTGGGCGTATTTTAGAGAAAAAGGCAGGAGGGAAGATGAATTACAGGGGATGAAAAGATAGTGTTTGCCCCTAGGGTTTTACTTTAGATTTCATGCTTGATGCTCGAAGTCCTTGCTCTCTAGAGAAAGAACCAGTGCGTTGCTGAAGTTCAATATTACTGACTGTATCTTCATGGGATTGAAGGTGAATACAGAGAAAGGGTTGTTAACACTCATCCCCAAGCCGAGGACGGTGGTGGTCTTCACGCCACACACTTTTTATTTTCCCTTGGGAAACATCTGGTCTTTCCTGCTCTGGAAACACAAATCATTCCTTTAAGTGTGTTATTTTATCTCAGCCTCCTGACTAGCTGTTATTGTCATTATTGTCATGCTCCAGGGGAGGAAACTAGGATTTAAGCAGGTTTGGTGACTAGTGAAATGTCACTTCCCTGTTAAGTGGAGGTGTCTAAATTAGATTGTGTGGCCAACAGGTGCAGGGCCCGCCCTCTCCACCCATGCTCTGCCCCACCCTGTCTACACACGGGCCAGCTCTGCCGAGGGTTTTCCACTCTTCTTCCTGAGAATGCTGGGAAACAGAGAATTTTCCATCCTCACAACTATCTTGATCTCACATACTCGGGTCTTTATGTAAATTATTGATCAAGGTACTGGTTGGGTATCCCGTATCCAAAATGCTTGGGACCAGCAGTGTTTTGGATTTTGTTTCTTTTCCAGAGTTTTGAATATCTGTATTATACCTACCAGTTGAACATCTCTCATCTGAAAATCTGAAACCCTCAATGTTCCAATGAGCGTTTCTTTTGAGCATCACGTCACCGCTCGAAAAGTTTCAAATTTTAGAGCGTTTCAGATTTTAGATTTTCAGATTAGGGATGCTCAACCCATATAATGTGTAAAGTGTACAAGTCTTAAGTGTTTGGCTCGAAAGACTGAATATATAAACAGGCAATGGCTAGATCGTACATAAAATACAACTTTGATCCACAACTTGCAGCAACCTGCTCAGGAAACCAACTCCCTGATCTGCAATAAGCAACCCAGGAAGACAGCTTGCTATAAGTCAGACTTGCAGGAAGCAGATTGTTATCTCTCGTAACAATCTAGGAAGCCAAACGATAACTGCTTAAGAATCATCCCCAAATAGCTAAGATTTGGTGAATAACTGACAGCTTCCCTAATTTTCTCCGTGTTTCCAATTTAGAACAAACCAGAGAAAGCCAAATATGCCCCCGCTAACCAATCCCACAGGATGCCTGGCTCCTGGGTAGCCTGCCTGCAGCCTCCCCACGCCAACAGCCCCGATCAAGGCACACCCAGCCTTCCCGTTTTTCCACTCTTTCCACAGACCTCCCACTCCTCTGCCTGCCTTTGAGTCTCTGCAGAAACACAAGCGATGGTGGCTGACTCCCTTGATACAGCAGGTTCAGAATAAATAGGCTTTGCTTTTCTGATTTGGTTTGTCTTCATTTATTTCCACAGGCTCAATGTGTGTAAACCTGTGTAATCGCCACCCATATAAACATATGGAACTCTTCCAGCACCTCCAAAGCCTCCTGCATGTCCCATTCGGTTAATACCTAAACCACCAACAGGCCCCCTACCCAGAGATAGCTGCTACTCTTACTTCAAACCTAACGGTTTTACTTGTTCTTGAATGAAATCATAAAGTCAGATCATACAGTATGTCCTGTTAGATGGGGAATCAAAGAGTATGTCCTCTTGTGTCTGGATTATTTTGCCCAATATTATATTTATGAAATGTACCTGTATTTTGCATATGGCAGTTTGTCTTTTTTGTTGCTGAGTAATATTCCTTTGTGTGAATATACCACAACTTTATTCATCTATTATACTCTTGATGGATTTGAGTGACACCTTATTTTTTGACTTTTATAAATAAAATTGCAGTGAACATTCTTGAATATGTTTTTCACTATCATGAGCACTCATTTCTCAGGTATTACTTAGAAATTGAATACTGAGTCATAAAGTCGGTATATGTTTAGCTTTAGGAGATACTTCCAAATAGTTTTTCAGGTGATTGTACCAATTTGCACTTACAACAGCATATCTGAGAGCTCTTGTTACTCCATAGCCTTGCTAAAATTTGGCATTATCCGTCTTTGATGTTTGCTATTCTGGTAGCTGTGTGTTAGTATCTCACTGTGGTTTTAACCTTCATTTTCCTGATGAGCAATGTACATCATTCTATTTTGATGGCTTTAAATAACATCATAATACCTAAACCGTTATTTCTGCTAAGAAAAGATATGACTATTAATGTAATACAGATCTGTGGTCAAATATTTTATGATAGTACTGATCTAATATTTAAATTTTGTTGACCAAGCCAAAGTTGAGAAATACACAACCAAGTCACCCAGGCTATTTTGCTTGATGTAATAATTCATTTCCAGTTATGTCATTCAAGCAGGGCTAGCCATCTGAAGTTTTCTTACTTCCTGGCCTCACACAAGTAACCAACCTTGCCTTACGTGTTTACCCCTAGTCCTGAAGGGTAGGCGAGTCTCCTCTGATGCAAGGGGCTGTATCTAAGCACCAGGAACAATGCCCAGGGGTGTGTCTCTGCCGGTGAGGCTTGGTTTTGTCTCACTGCCTAAATCAATAAAGGTAGACATGAATTACTGTCAGTTTGTGGGACTTGTGGGTGCCACCTTACTTAAAGAGATTAAGATGATGATGACAGCACTAACCGGGGAATTTCCTGGCTGCAAAATGAAGGGCAATTCCCTCGTGCTGCTCCCAGTGTCAGTGGCTGCAGGCCCCCGGCTCCGTATGTGTGGCTCTACCTTTCCCTTTGCAGACTGAAAGGAAGGTGTTGACAAGATACTCTGCTGTTCTTTGTCACAGCCACACGCACGAGGGAGTCTCCACCTATTTTACCAGCTGCAGTCTTCCTAGAAGTGAGCGCAGCAGAGAACTACACACCTCCCTGTTGTCTCTTTCCCCTCCTAGATTTGAACTCTTGATGGACAGATTCCCATCTTATTCTCCTTTGAATTCCCAACTCGAGCACAGTGTTTGACATATAACTGATAAAATATTTGTTAAATGAATGAAGGAGAAACCAGGGGCAATCTGTTGGGGGCAGGAAAATCCAGTTCTTTACCAGGAAGTAAGGATATAATGATGGCTTTATGGTTATCTGACAATTGTCCACGGAAAATACGTATTTGTGGATTTTGTTAAAATGGGTAATTAGATGTGGTCAGGAATTAGTGGCCAACAATGAAGTTGTGCAGCCTTTTTTCCTTCCATCATCGCCTGTGCACCTTGTGTGGTTAAAGTAAAGGCAGTATGGGAGATTCTAAAGATGCTCTAACATAATCTTTTTTTTTTCCATCAGAATGCAATCCTCAAATCCAGTTCTCAGCACAGCATCCTGGTTCTAAACACAGGAGTGGGTGGAGAGAGGGAAAGGCTGCCTGAGAAAGATTTGCTCTGTTGGAAGCTGTAAAAGCAGCACTTTGCCCGGGCATGGTGACTCACGCCTGTAATCCTAGCACTCTAGGAGGCCGAGGCAGGCAGATCGCTCAAGGTCAGGAATTCGAAACCAGCCTGAGCAAGGGCAAGACCCCGTCTCTACTAAAAATAGAAAGAAATTAATTGGCCAACTAAGAATATATAGAAAAAATTAGCCGGACATGGTGGCGCATGCCTGTAGTCCCAACTACCCAGGAGGCTGAGGCAGGAGGATCGCTTGAGCCCAGGAGTTTGAGGTTGCTGTGAGCTAGGCTGATGCCACAGCACTGTAGCCCGGGCAGTAGAGTGAGACTCTGTCTCCAAAAAAAAAAAAGCAGCACTTTATGGGCCTCCCACCCCTAGCTGTGCTCACGCAAGGCTGAGCTGGGGAGCCTGCAAGGAAGGTGACAACTGCACTCACAGCCCTACTTTAACTGGCAGCTAATGACACCCCCAGGCTCCACCAATTCTCCCCGCAGCAGTGGCGTGGGTGATTCCCATGCTCATGTGTAAATCTTGGACGATTAATCACACCCTCATCTCTTGTCTCGCTCATCATGTTTAGTACCTAACAGAGGGGAGCCTCACGCGTGCTTATAATGATGCAAGGGTTTGACAGGACTCTGGGAAGCTCCTAAGGTCAGGGTGATTTTCTCTGTGACAAACACTTGCTTATGAAGCTGGTGTTAAGGCTGTGGCTACTTTGGAAATGTCTAGGGCTTGGCTCTGGGCATGAAGTAGACCTGGCATCCTTGTCGGGATCCCAGCTGCCTGTGTGTGTCGCATTGCTAAAATCACAGCCCAGAACACCCTGAGGTTTCTGAATACCGAATATTGCAGTGTCAGCAGGGAGGAAACACACCAAAAGTGGCAGGAACAAAGTGTTGGCTTTCTCAACACTTTTATCAAGATTTTATGAAAGTGCATTCAACCCAGCAAGACACGTATAAGCACAGTTATTACAACCTTGTTTTGTAAAGGCAAAATTGTAAATAAGTTTCATGTTGACCAACAGGAGAATGATAAGTAAACTGAGACACAGGTTAGGATGGAAGAGTATGCACCAATTAAGAAGAATGAGGTGGATGAGTATGTATTGACATGGAAATATGCACAAGATATGTTAAGTTAAAAATAGAAACAGGCACGGTGTGATGCCATTAATCACAAAATAAAATCTACAAATCAAAGCCACATATTTTCTAAGTGTAGACAGATGTATGTAAACACAGAGGAATGGGTCTGTAAGGACGGACACCAAACTGATAACCGTGGACCTTGTCTAGATAAAAGTGGGACTGAGAAGAAGATCATTAGAGGGACTTCAGTTTTCTTGCTTGGATTTTTTTTTTCAATGCGAATGTATATATATGGGCTGTGTTATTAATACTAAAAAAGCACAAATACAGAAAATGCAACAATGTGGATCCAAGCCTTTGGAAGGTGATATTTTGGGAATTTAAACTTCAGAGTATGCAGGCAAGCTTTATTTTTTAGAATGTCTTTATGTGTACTTACAGCCTATGAAAGAACATTTGTACTCAAAAGATTTTAATGCTAAATATGTATCTAAAACTTAGATATTATTCACCTGTCAGACTGTAACGAATTGAGAGGATTGAAATTATCTAACGAGGCCAGGGCATGTGGGAACAGGCTCACATACACTGTTCGTAAGAGCAGAGGTTGGTCCAAACTATGACAGGTATTTCCCATCTATCAAAAATGTAGACACTGATCCCTTCGACCTAACATGTCCACTGCCAGAAATTTGTCCTCCACAAGTGCATAAGAACACACATTTAAAAACATTCATCAGGGCATTGTTTGTAAGACCGAAAGCCTAGAACTCTCCTGAATGTTCAGAAATTTGACTCAGGGCTCAAAGAATGAGCAGCAGTGAAGTGTGTAAGTGGGGGTGGGTTTGAGGGGGTATCGTTTAGGCTTCGTGACTTCTGTGGTAGGAGAAGGAAGAGGCAGTGATTACTTGAGCCTCTAACCTGGGCCGCAGGGTGGATGGCGAAGGCATTAACTGGGATAGAGACAGACCTGGTGTTTGTTGGATGAACTGGGGAAATATAATTAGTTCTAGTGCTCGTGTTTGGAGGATGCGAATCAGCTGAGGGGTGCATGGGATGAGAATGGGGCTGGCTGTCAAGGTGAAGGGAACGAGAACCAACAAGGATTGAAAAGGAGGTAAAATGGGGAATATTAAGAGTTCTGCGATAAAAGGGTCGGCCAGACGTGCACGTTTTACAACAAGAATTGTGAGACTTGAGAAATTATGTAATTGATGTGATTAGAGATATATAATTTTAGGTAGGATTCGAACTCAGTCCCGTATTATTGCAAGGCAAAATTCATTAAGCTCAAGTGCCCCTGCTGTCATAATGTGTGATTAACAAGAAGACATCTCATGCAATGAGCCAATATAACACAATTGAAAAGTCAGAAATGTCAAATATCAAGGTCTGACAAATCCCTGTAATACTTATCCATCTGTAAAATAGGAATACTAGTAGTAATATGTATTTACAAATGTAGATGTCAATGTATGGGCCAAGAGCCACGTAAAAGTAATTTTATTTAATCCTCATCAAATCCTTAAAGGTAGGTAACTTCTATCCCCATCCTCCAGATGAAGAAATGGAAACTCAGACAGTCTGAGTAGCCTAAGGCCATAGAGTTGGCAAGTGAGAGAATTCACAACAGGGACTCACACCCAAGGTGTCTTCAGAATGTTTTCCCATGGGCCACATTGTTCCCCTCTGGGGATAATAGTACCTACCTACGTTACAGGTTGCTTTGAACTTCACCCTTCACCTGGAGAAGTCACGAGCCCAGAAATCTGATAATCTGATGATTCTGGTGTGCGTGGTCCACAGATCACATTTTGAGAAACATTGTTTTGTATGTTTTGAGAATAATAAATCATGATAGCCCTATATAAATGTAGTGATACTGATCACTCTTTATGGCTGTGAGACTTTTCTTGGAAGGGACAGGTCATTTTTAATTTCTCAAAGCCTGAATACCTGAATAAACGTGTGTGTGTGTGTGTGGGTGTGTGTGTTTAGCTGCATTCACGCATGGATTCAGGTTTCCTCCTCCGTCACATGCAGCATGGCCAGCTGTCTGGAGTTTCCTCGCCCATGCAACTGACAGGCTTGTGTACCAGCCCCATCGATTACAGACTTGCTCCCTTCTCATTCCCCAGGCATCAACAATAAGCGGCTTGGTGTGTGCGGCTGGATTCTGTTTTCCCTTTCTTTCCTGTTGATGATCATCACCTTCCCCATCTCCATATGGATGTGCTTAAAGGTAATACCCTGGGAAATGAACTGGGCTCTTCCTAGGAACTGATGAACCATGAAGACTAAAAGCTCTCCCTTAATCTCTTAGGTTGTTAAGGAGTATGAACGCGCTGTTGTATTCAGACTGGGACGCATCCAAGCTGACAAAGCCAAGGGTCCAGGTATGACACTGGCTGCCCCTGCCAATGACCAGAAGCACCTGTTACTCCTGCTACAGCCTCTGACATTTTCCCTGGTGCCGCCTATTGAGGGTCAAAGGAAAATAACAGGAAGCTGGCACTCTTGCCTTTCTGTATAATAGAAGGAAGTTGCCCTACTGTGAAAGTTAATGGCAGTGACCACCAGTTTGAGAGTTTGGAAATGAGCACTTGTTTCCTAACCCTGCCTCCTGCAGGATTCAGTGAATGTGAGCAAAGGAACATCACTTATTACCAAGGCCACTAGGAGAATGTGGGCGGAGTGACTGGAGAGAAAGTAAATGGGTGAAGTAGACCATTGAGTTGCTCAGGGAGAGTATTCAAGGAGCTGGTTTTTGATTCTCTTTGAAAAGGGATAGTGAGAAAGCAAAAGGAAGTTGCCTCTCATGGCAAGTAGATTAGCAAAAAGACAGAGCTGGAAGCCATTGTACAGCTCCTTTTGTCAAATCCCCTGGTTTTGAAATTAAAGAATCGGAGGCCAACATAGGTTTGATGAGTCACCTAAGTTTACCCTTTCAGTTGGAGGTAAAGATAAGTTTTCAGGCTTTCTAATGCCTAATGTAGTACCTGTTTCCATCCATTATCTACAATCTTGGAAGGAAAATTGTTCCAAACTGGTCATATTATAAAAGGATTTTTTTCTTGTTGCTGTGTTTGGCCGGGGGTGGGGGTGAGGATGTCGCTCCCTAGAAGTAAGACATTGATTTTGTACTCACAACTTCTCTTAGTGTGTTTTTCATTGAACCATAAGGAATTGCCAATATTTGTTTTGACTCACAAAAATGCTAATTTCATGTGGTTAATTCTAATATTCTTGAAAGGAGGGGCTATCAAAAATAGCATCTTAGAAGGCACAATAAAAACAATATAACACTTGCCCTCTGCTTTATGGTTTATTTGAATAAATTGTTCTCTCTCCAACTGTAAGATCTCTGGGTGCAGGAACTTCCTTATGCACCTTAATGCTCTGTGTGCTGCGCTCTTGACCGTAAACCAGGGGAGGCACTCAGATATCTGTTACATGAAAAAATACGGGAAACTCAAAAGGAAAAGCTGTGGAGAAGATTGGCCATTTTGAGTATAATCTTACTGTCTAATTTCATAAAGGACTTAAGCAAAAGAGGGCAAGAATTGCTTATTATGGATGTTAAGTTTAGCAAAACAAAAGTGTTAGAATCATCCAACTGAGGTATCACAGAGCAAAGTTAACCATTTTCCGGTTATGATCCATCTGGTGGGCTGAAGGTAAAATAAAGTTGGATCCAAGAGAAGCAGAATAGCCATAACTTAGAGGACTCTAGAGAAAAATTTATCTCTTTTAAATAATTTTTTCCCAGAAGATTTCGCTGTTAAATGTCCCAAGATAGCAATTCTCGTCATACATGTCTCTGGGGTTAACGAGTTACCTCAGAATGTCATAAGGACCGGAGGGAAGCCAGCCAAGTTACTCATGGAAAACCTCTCCACTTTTGTAAATTGAGAATTATTCTTTAATAATAACAATATTAATAAGAAGAGCTGCCACTTCATAAGCACTAGATACAGACCTGACACTGTGTTTAGTAGATTATTTCAATATCCTGTTAAATCATGCTCGATCTTCACTACCTTCTTATACATACCAGGTGACTGAAGCTTAGGAAAGTTCCCTGGTCCCAAGGCAACTAAGTGGTAGGGCTGGGGCTTAGCTCTCCCTAGTTCTAAAGGCAATGATCTTAACCAGAGACCTGGTACAAAAAGGGAAGTAAATTGGGCAGAAATTCTTACCGCGAGTCCCATGAAGGTTTAGAAACCAAAAGAAAAAGCACCTTAGCAGCATTTTCTGCTGATGTTACCAGCCCTATGATGTTCGACCCAAAAATTTGTTTCTGTTTTGAAAACAAAAACACCACCACAACCCCTTCTTGAAAAATGTCCGCACGTTGCTGAGATGCCTTGTGGCTCTAATCTTTGAAACTCTTCAAGTCGAGAAAGAACATTCGCCAGGGTGATGTTAAGGAGTCTCAGGGTTCTCCAAAGAGTCTTCTTACACCCGTCCTTCCTCAGCCCAAGCTGAACCCAATACTTCACAACTCAGAGAGAAGTGAAAGTGTTTACAGTTGGGGAATGCCATTGTACTTGAACTAGAACACGGCTATGGAGAAACTGTTAATTCTGCAATACGTTGGTTTTGAGGCATCTGAGACACTGGGAAGATTTTAATTCAATATTCCTTCAGTACTATTGAAGATGCCAGAGAATGTTGGCAGTCGAATGATATTCAAGGCCAAAAGTCTATTACTTGAATATTGGATATAGGTACCTTTATTTTAAGAAAACTAACTTCCTTTTTAATTTAAAAAAATGCCCTTTTTAATTAATGTCAAATTAGACACTTGGATAGAACTAGCTTGTTTTAAAAAGCAAATCTAAAAATCAATGTCAAGTATCTTTTTCTTCTTACCAAAAGACTTTAATTCGTAAGCAACCACTTTTCTTCAGTCACTGACTAGTAGGAAGAAACCATTTTCCTCAAAGTTGTATGTGTCATATTGAAGATCATCTGGGAAACACATTAATATACAGCCCCACGACAATGATATACCATATATCAATGAGACTATTTGTTGTAGTTATTTTCAGTAGGGCAAAATTTTACACCGATTTTCTTCTTTTCGTAGGTTTGATCCTGATCCTGCCCTGCATAGATGTGTTTGTCAAAGTCGACCTCCGAACGGTTACTTGCAACATTCCTCCACAAGAGGTAACGCTGGTTAAAGATACGTTCCTAGAAATAAAACCTGTTTCTTCTCTGTTACATGGGCAATCACAATTTTACAGCGTATTTTTAGAATATAAGGGGGAGACTGAACTGAATACCCCCCAGAGACCTCCTTGAGTTGCCCTAGGTGGCTCCTGAAACTACTGGCCCATGGTTTTGCAAATGCGAATGAAATCAGGGGCGAGCGCTGAGTTTTGGGCACAGGCCTTTCTATTAAGGTAAATGGATTTGCATTACTTGAAGACAGATCATGGTCTCTGGTGCCATCTAGGTGTTCTAAGCAGCACTGCTTCATCAAGTCTGATAAAAACCGAAAACCAAAAAAAATCACAGGCGTCAGGGAAACAAGTGCTCTACCTCTGCTTAGAAGACAGAAGACAGTTCTAGTGCCAGAAGGGTTCTACTATTACATTTTAAAATGAAAGCGCCTGTTCTCACCATGGCAAATCAAGAACTTTTGCCTATGGGATGTACGACTTCCCTAAGACAAAGTTACAGGGGTAGGTGTGACCACACCTGTGGAGGAATTTGCTTCATCTAGGAAGATACTCTACTCAAGCCGGAGCAGGTTTTAGGTGACTGCAGTGTGATTGTCACTAATGCTCTCCTTTTGTGGAGGGGGGCTCTTGGGCCGGCTGTCACTTTGTCAAAAGCTGTGAAAGTCATCAACGTGTGCTTTTGCCCTGTTCTTGCTCTGCAGATCCTCACCAGAGACTCCGTGACTACGCAGGTGGATGGCGTCGTCTATTACAGAATCTATAGCGCTGTCTCGGCAGTGGCTAACGTCAATGACGTCCACCAAGCCACGTTTCTGCTGGCTCAGACCACTCTGAGGAATGTCTTAGGGACGCAGACCTTGTCCCAGATCTTAGCTGGACGAGAGGAGATCGCCCATAGCATCCAGGTAAAGACAGCAAGAACTAATAGCCTGCGCCTCCAACTCATCCATTTTATTATCAGTGATAATCAAATAGCAGTTCAAAGCACCTCCCACCCGCACATACAGCTGCTCTAGAGAGATGAGCTTCCGTTTGGGATTTCGTTTATCTGTTATCACGAGGAATGATGTGAATATCTAGGTGGAAGAAGGCAGTCACTGAAATTGTGCCCTTTATCCATTTTCTTTGGAATTCAAAATTATGAATTAACATTGTATACTTTAGCCTTTTCAGAAGAGGTTAGAGATCAGATTTATTTTTAGTTTAGCTTATTTCTGAAGTGCAGCCATTTCTCTGGCAACCTATATATTCCCACATTTAAGTGGCGTATGAAAGTTAGAAGAAGATTCATTTGAGACAGCTGGACCTGCCACTTCTGGAAATTCTTCCCTCATGCCACCAATTTCACTGATGATATTGATAGTAATAATAATTATAGTGTGGATGAAGATGTAGCAGGTATCAATCTCATTTCTTGCACACTAGTTTATAGACAATCACACTTCTGTATTTTCTTAGCTCAGTAACATGAGCTCATGATCCTGAGTCCTCTTTCTGTAAGTTAGGAGGAAATCCAACTTCGGTCGTTCCTGTTTTCTCTTCTAGTCCCTAAGCTTTTTATGAGGTAGTATTGGTTCTGCATAACTCCCCATAGTGTTTGTAAAAGCCCCATGAGTTTGGCAACTCAAATGTTTCCCATCCACGGCCAGGTCACTGACTTCTTGTGAGATCTCATCTTCTCCCGGCATCCTGCAAGCATCACAGAAAGGCAAGGGATCACTTGCTATCTGGGAGGAGAGATCTCTGTCCCCATTCCCTTGGGGGAACTACTCTTCTGATCACACTGTTTCTCAAGGTGGTTTTCACTCCAGGATAACCAGCAAGATGTCTTCAATGGTTTTAAGCTTTTATAAAGAACAAGAATATCTTTGACTTTAGGCAGCTTCTTCTCTAAACAAATGTGCCTTGCTACTTGTTTAAAACTGGCCATAGGGCAGAGGTTAAACAGAGCAAGGTAAATAATATCTCAAAAAGGACCCAATAATAATAATATTCATTAGTCATTGCTAGGCACTGAGAGATATATGTATTATCTCCAAATCTCATGACAACCTGAAGGGAAACCTTTTATAGGTAAGAAGAGTCAGAAACAGAGAGGTTAAGAAACTGGCCTGATGATTCATAGCTGCAAAGGGCAAAGCCGGGATAAAATCCAAGTCTATCTGAGAAGCCCATGCATTGCTGAATGCCTGATATCAGTGACAAGCAAATTGGGGAAATTAGCTCACATTTAGCTGGGTATCATACCCGTCCTAAGGGATGTAGATTGTGCTGGTAGACACCCCCGAAAAGATCTGTCAGATTTTGTTCCTGAATTCTTTGTGAGATTCGCTTTCAATTTCAGAAAGTGGTCAACAAGAGTGTTAATTTCTATTCCCTTCCCAAATTATCTCACTCCAAATGCTACATGTGCAAAAAAATAAAAAAGAAGAAATATTTAACTTGCGAGTGTAAAACATACCAGAAATGCACGCCACATCCCCTGTCTTCTGATCAGTCTTTCCTTCTGATTTGGAAACAGACTTTACTCGATGATGCCACCGAGCTGTGGGGCATCCGGGTGGCCCGAGTGGAAATCAAAGATGTCCGGATTCCCCAGCAGTTGCAAAGATCCATGGCGGCCGAGGCCGAGGCCACGCGGGAAGCCAGAGCCAGGGTAAGGGCCGAGCGGTTCACACGTGGAGGGTGGGCCAGCTGCTGTTGGGGCAGACGAGGACAAAGCTTGAACGGAAGATTGGGGGCTCTCCATTGTTTTTTTAAGAAAAAAAATTTGTATTTTTGTTTACTGAGAACTTTTTCTGAATTAAAAGGTAACGAGCAGCTTAATGGACCTTGAGGAAGCTTGGTAGCAGGTCTCGGGGCAAGAGGATGTTCAGCAACACGCTGAGCAACTTAGCAGAGTGGGAGCCAACTCCAGCTGCGCATCAGCATTCCCTACGGAGAATTTAACAGAGCAAAACAAAACACCAATTCCCAGTCTCGCTTCAGACCCACTGAAGCAGGGTCTTGTGTGGGCTCAGGAACCTATATTTTTGTAAAGCTGGTGATATGGATGTAGCCAGCTTGGTGCCTGTCTTTTGAGCATCATTGCTCTAGTATTACTATATTAAATGTTACTGGATTAAAAAGGTTAATTAGGCACAGTGGCTCACACCTATAATCCTAGCACATGGCGTGCGGGTGGTGGGGAAAGGCCGAGGTGAGAGGATAATCACTTAAACTCAGGAGTTTGAGACCAGCCTGAGCAAGAGCATGACCCTGTCTCTACCAAAAATAGAAAAATTAGCCAGGTGTGGTGGCTCCTGCCTGTAGTCCCAGCTACTCAGGAGGCTGAGGCAGGAGGATCACTGGAGCCCAGGAGTTGAAGGCTGCAGTGAGCTATAATGATGCCACTGCACTCTAGCCAGGATGACAGAACAAAACCCTGCTCCCCACCGGAAAAAAAGCGGGGGACAGGGTGATTAAATAGAATCCAGGTTAGAATTACAAAATGTAAGTGCACCCTGGCCCCGAGTGTCCTTGACTCTGTTGGATATGCATCCAACAATTGTTGGATCCAGCAAAGATCCAACAATTCTTTGGATCTTCATGTCTGTGTGGATAGGTTTCCTGAAGTATCAGAAACCAACTGAGATTAGAAGCCTTTGTGTACCCTCTTGGGAATCTAGCTGGTGAGCTGATGAAGGTGTTTCTTTGCCCTCATTCCTTACTCGCATCTCGTCTATCTGCTCAGCTCCAGCAGCTTCCAAGCAGGGACTTGGCCATGAGGGATGGGAGATCACTTAGGCACACGGGCAGCAGCAATGCCCACAGGTGGGGCGGCTGGGTCCTGCCCTGGGCATTCCTGGGCAGTCTGAGCACTGAAAAGAAAGGGAAGCACTTGCGAGGTTTCTCGTGGGTGTGGTTAGGCTGGCACTCGCTACTATTTGTAATCAAGAGCTGAGAGAACAATTCTTTGCAAGAATGAGACCAAGGTGGCAGCACATTAGAATAAAAACTTATCTTATGATAAGTAAAAACTACAAAAAAAAAAAAGCCAGTTAGAGGACTTGAATTTCAGCTTTCTCTGAATTTCAGCAATGGGGCTCCAAAGTGCTTCCAGAGCATTAGTAGAGTAGATGCCAAGTATTCATTTGAATTAAAGCTAGTTCTTTTTTTTTTTTTTTTGAGACAGAGTCTCACTCTGTTGCCCGGGCTGTAGAGTGCCGTGGCATCAGCCTAGCTCACAGCAACCTCAAACTCCTGGGCTCAAGCAATCCTTCCGCCTCAGCCTCCCAAGTAGCTGGGACTACAGGCATGCGCCA
>CAUYRT010092516.1:0-11077 GCA_963574885.1 Lepilemur ruficaudatus | reverse complement strand
TTCCTACTCATCTATTTTTAAAGATTATATTAATAATCATTTAATTGTACACTTAAAATGGAATACAGGCATGATATGTATATTAAGAAGTATTCATTATGATGCTTTAGCATATAATCTTCCAGAGATATTTCAGTATATATATATAGATGTAATATAGAAGATAACAGTGTATATGCATAAAACTGGAATTATATGCTCAGTTGGAAAATTGCTTTTGTACTTAATGAACCATGTACATCTTTTTATAACAATAAATATTTGAAAAAAATCTAACTGAAAAATGCTTTTCTTTTATAGGAAAAGATAAGCAGAGGTAGCAGGAACTTATGAAGGGAAATTGAGCAAATGAGTAGGAGTAGGCAGACAGCAGGATCAGGGCAGGCTGGTTCTTACTCTGGTGTGTCAATTTTCAGGATGAGCTGGTAAGACATAATGTTCTACATTTTAGTGTTTTCTCAGACTTGGGAGCAACCCAAAGTTCAGAAGCCTGTGGAAAGGAGAAGTTGATTAATCTTCAACTTCTTTTAAGTTTTAATCAAAACTAAGAAGTTTGATTAAAAGTCGGTCAAGCTAAGACAGAGGGTAACTAATGGGCAATTGTGAACACTTGGTCCTAACCTTATCATTTAATACTGAATTTTTTGAAGGCAAAATCTATATCTTAAGAAAGGATGCAGTGAGGACTACACAAGATAACACCCATTAAGAACTTAACCCTTTGCCTGGCATTTATAAGGCACTTAATAGATCCATTTAAAGGGTGTGCATCCATTCTTTGAGAGCAGGGTTTCCCAAACTTTTATGTGCATGCAAACCATACTGGGGGGATCTTGTGAGAATGCAGATTTTTATTCAAAAGTTTTAGGATGAGGCCAAGACTTGATAAGATCAATGAAATGAGGGCTGGAAAATTTAGGTTTAGTTGCATAGTTACATAGTAGAAAATCTTGCAACTGAATTGGCTTTTGACAGGAATGCAAATAATCACCAGAAAACCAAGGAGTATGAAATGCAACTTTGTATCTGTAATTGCAGCTAATTTGAAGTGTCCCACAAACTTTGCACAGTATTAACTGTATGCTTGAGAGATTATTCCACAAATGTTTTAGCTGTCAATATATATTTACATGGCAAAAAGTAAATGGGCTACTTATATTTCAAAATATGACAAATAAATAATAACTGAAATGACAAATTGAAAATTTAATAATGAAACATCTGAGAATGAATCATTTCTGGTTATAAGGTCAATTTACTTCTAGTGTCATCGCTCCTTTTAAAAAATCGGTATCTGTTTATTATGCAATTCATTTGGTGTTATTTTTTCCTAGGATAGGTCCCCTAGGATATTATTAAGATTCTCTATTCTGTTTGTGCTGAAAAATATTAAACATGGAAAAGTTTGAATGTTTTAATTTGCTTATGATTTGAATCTATATATTCCTGGACATAAATAGTGCATAAGATTTTCATATAGTACTTGTTTCTAAACAGCCATGTTCTTTCCAAGAAACACAAAAAATCCAAAGCAAGCAATTTTAATTGTTTTTGTTTAAGTTTTACTACAAATACATCGCAGTGACCAATACTAATGATGGGTTATTTTCAATGATAATTAGAGGACAAATATATCAGTTCAACAAACCAGACAGTGAAGAAAACAAGATTTAATTTTTTGGTTTTATTTAAATTCTCGCTATCTATATATTTGCTTAAAATTGAGTTATTTTCCTCCAAATTTAGTAATTATAAGAATTTGGATACAGCGAGTATAAGATTATTGTTTCTTATCTTTTGTGTGTGGGCCTGAAAGAAACCTGAGATAGAGCTTGCCTACTCTATGCAAATGAATTCTACTCTATGAGAGTCAGTTTAAAAGTAGGAAACTGCTCTTTGGCAGAAAATTGTCCTCTGATGTAAATTATAAACAGTCTCTGAGCCATTGATTAGTCAATTTTTGTTAAAATGTCAATAACTGTTATCAAAAGTTCAGCACTTGTCCCCAAGGCCACGTCAGAAGAATGAGGACAAGTGGTTTGAGGAGAAGGAAAGGGAGCTTTATTAACTTGTCAGCAAATGAGGAAAATGGCAGACTCATGTCAAAGTACCAATTTTCCTACCTATAAGCAAAAATACAGAGCTTTTAAAGGGAGAGTTTTCAGTTTCAGGCAATTATTGTTTAACTATAGTTGATGATTCTGATCCATCCCATCTCCAGCTTGTGACGTCCCTGACCTCCCCCTGGATAGTTCCCTTGAGCCATCTCTTCTGGTGCAAAGAACAAAGGATGCTCTCCTGCCTCTCCCAACCACAGGCCTGAGGAAGCAAAGCAGGTTTGAGCTCCCCAAAAGAGTGGGGGAAGTTTTAAAAAGACAGCTCATAAAACCTTTTTACCCCTTTTCAAGCCATTACCTCTGTTACATAACTAAGACCCCATTAAATTCCATTTAAGTTCATATTTTACACAGAAAGTATGTTATGTTGGGGCTCAGAAAAACAATATCCCAAAGTATGGTGCTCTGACATGCTGAGTATTTTGAACTAAAGAAGCAGCCTCAGAACCAAGGTCTCTCCTTGACCTCCTTTTGCCTCTCTACCTCTGCATAAGCACAGGAAGGGCCCTTCTCTGAGTTTTCCTTATCTTAGGGAAGTTCCTCCAGAAGAAATGCGATTATCTTGGGTCCTCTCTCTATAATCTCATTAAACAAAGTAGATTGACTTAAAGCATAGTAGACTTAGAGTTGACATCACATCCAGAACCCAGAGGACCTTTGTGCTGAACTATTGTCTGCTTTTCAGTCCCATTCGTTTCCCCTAAAAATCATTTATTCTTCCTCTAAAATTGCCTGCATCCCCCAATTCCCTCTCCCCTCCAAAGAGGGTATTTAGGTTTCAACCGTCTGGCCCTTCTTTGAGTTCCATACTTTGTGTGACTTCTGTGCACTTGCATTTTAATAAATGTGTATGCTTTGGTGCTCTTAATCTGTCTCTTACCAGTTTATTTTAGCAGACTCAGTTATTCAACCTTTCAAAGGGAATGTTTAAACTTCCCAACAATTATCATTTCTTAAAATTATGGCCAACTTTCTTTTTCAGTATATATATGTGTGTGTGTGTGTGTGTGTGTGTATATATATATATATATATACACACATGTGTATATATTTGAAAATTGTGCCTATTTTGCTTAAAAAAATTAATCAGGAGAGCTATGTCTTCTCTTGAAATAAAATCAGACCCACTAAGGAATGGTAATTCAATAAATAACTGATGTAAAGTAATTAAGCCCCTTTACATTCGAAATCTAAAGATTGTGACAAGGCAAATGCAATTTTCTGACCCATGACTGACACGTATCATTGTGAAGTGTTCTAGTAGTCAACTTAGCAAGTTCCTTTCTTCTTTTAGTTTCACATTTTCCAGTAAGAATGCTTAATTGGAATTATATTTTAAAAAGATGTCAAAGCTATTATAAATCCTAAGAGACCCTTAAAGAAGATATTTTGTTCCTTGTGTGTTTAGTTAAATGCAATCCCCAATTAGACAGTTGCATTAAACATTGGAAGAAAACTTGCTGTTAATGACCCAGAAAGGAGGAAAATAAATACTACATTGGTAGGAAAAACCAAATCCCAATTCAGACACTAATTTGTTGGGTAACCTTGGGTAAAACAGGAAGGGATGCCTTCTAGGTACATATATCTTCAATCATAAAACATGGCATTGACCTGTACACTTAATCTCCATAGTGTCTTATTGATCGCAAAATCTACCTGTTCTCCTATCTTAGGCCCAGATCTTGCCAGGTTTTGTAATTTATTTGTTTGAATTGGCTGAGCAATATTATATGATTTTGATGGCTAAACAGGCACATTTGAACTAAACTGAAATTATAAAATATTAAATTTTGTAGACTAGAGAGACCATTAATCATTTTAAATGATTACTTGACTTTACCATAATTATAATGTGAACCTGACCAGTAAGAATAATTACTGTTTTTAATGCTATTTGCATAGAATAATTTATAATAATTAAGTCAGAGGGATAAGTTGAAGATTCTGTGAGGGTGAGAAGACTCATAAAAAGTTTTGTATGCCTACACTGAAAAGTTTAGCTATTTTTAACACATTCTTAACACAATATCAAGTAAAATCTTGAGAGATTATTTCAGAGACAATTTGCAAGACCAATATGTACTGGAATGGCATGAAACGTAAATGGATTGCTTAATAAACATATATTTTGTGCTGTTTGACATTCTCTTGGCAATATCAGGAAGCTTTGCATAAATTCAAGGAGTCATTCTGGCAATGAAATTAAACTTATCTTCACCCCTTTGCCATCACATTTCTCAGGAGAAAGATTTTATTCAAAAATTTTCTGCCAATTTACTCTGCAAATAAATGAAAATTTGCTTTCTTTCAAGTGCAAATATCACCTAAACTGTCATTAATATTGATCTTTACTTCCAGATACAGCTTTATAATTTTCTCTTTCACCCTCCTCCTTCTTCATCTTCCTTTCTCAATATCCCAAATCATCATCTCTTCTTTCACTAATGCCTCTCATATCTCTCTTACTGTTTCTATTAGTAAGCATTGAATTATGGCCCTTGTGATCCCTTGCCAGAATTACAGAAGGAAAATCATAAGGTAGAATAGAACGGTCTTGTGTAGCATTGTGTAATAGATTGTGAGAGTTTACTAGCCTATCTTCCTGCCTTCAATTTCTGCCCCTCTATCCTTTAAACTACCCTCTACTTTGGCTCCAGAGATGCTAAGACAAAGATGAAATTAAATCATAGCTATGCTCAATATCTTCTATTGTATTCCTGCTTTTACTAATATAGTAATAACATTATTATTACTAAAACTAAGTTTTTTTAACTCAAAATTCACTGTCATTCTTAATATCAGTCTGACTTATCCATCCACTCCTTTTTCTGTCACTTTCCACAAACCATACTCAGACTCAGCCATTCAAGCGTCTGTGAAATTTTGTGTTTAGCTGCTTTTCTCAGGTTCTTCTTCCCAGCACATTTTTCTCCTGCCCAAACTCTTTGTTTTATTGGCAAATTTCTACTCATTCTTCTTGACCAAACTCCTGTGTTCGTCAATTACCTCTGTCTCTGCTGTCATATAGAAATGTATTTTTCCCTCTATTCTAGAACTTGTTACAGTCTGTGCTACAGAAATTAGTGGATAGTTGCAAGACACCATGTACACCAGCAAAGATTATGCCTTGCAAGGGGGCATATCGTTGAGGGTAAGGTTGTCCCAGAACAAGGCCGCATCCACTGAAGGAAGGAATACATTATTATAATTCCTACCTTTGTGACATATGCTCAGCAAGCTTTTCTCATCCACAGGAAGGAGGCACCTATTTTACACTCACACAGGTCTCTGTGTAAGCTGGGCCAGCTCCATGCAATTTTGCTTCCTCCACTGGAGTGTGAGTGAGTCCCTTGAACGCAGGGATTAAACTGTGTTAGAGGATTGAATAGAAAAATAGAATATAATGACCTTATTGAGAATCCAGTTTAAAGGTAATAAACTTTCATTTTTTTATTGTGGTAAATAACACATGTGATCTACTCACTTAAATTTTTAACTGGACAGTACAATATTGTTAACTATAAACCTGATGTTGTACAGCAGACCTATGGAAAGTTTTCATATTGCATTGCTAAGACTTTATACTCACTGAACAGCAGCTCCCCATTTCCCCCTCCACTGAGACCCTGATAATCAACATACTCTCTGCTTCTACGAATTTGACTACTTCAGATACCTCATCTAGGTTGAGTCATGCAGTATTTGTCTTTCTGTGACTGACTAATTTCAGTAACAATAATATCCTCCAGGTTCAACCAGGTTGTCCCATTGTTCATTGTTAGTGTAGACAAATGCAACTGATTTTTATACGTTGGTTTTGTACTCTGCAATTTTACTGAATTTGTTTATTAGCTTTAAACTTTTATGGGATCTTTAAGGTTTTTTACATATAAGATCATGTCATCTGCAGACAGAGATAATTTTACTTCTTCCTTTCCTATTTGGATGCCCTTTTTTTCTTTTTCTTGACAAATCATTCTGGCTAGGACTTCAGTTCCATGTTGAAAAGAAATAGCAAGAGTAGGTCATCTTAAAAGAAAAGATTTCAGTTTTTCACTGTTGAGTATGATGTTATTAATAGCTTTTAGCTTTTCATATATGGTCTTTACTGTGTTGGAGTAATTTCCTTATATTCCTAGTTTGCTGAAAGTTGTAAATTTTTTATCATGAAAGGATGTTGAATTTTGGCAAATGCTTTTTCTGCATCTGTTGAGATGATCATGTGATTTTTATTCTTCATTCTGATAGTCTTTCTCCATATTCTACTTTTTTCTTCAAAAATGAGATGGTCTATAATGTTAACATCAGTATGGGGAAATGGGAATTACTGTTCTCTCATCTACTAGATGGTATTTGAAGTGGTATTCCTGGTGCTAAAATGTTGGTACTCCTAAAGCATGTGGAATCTTTACAGACTAACTGGTAGTACCACTGATAAGGAACCCAGAGAAGACCTTCAAGAATAGCAACCAATTGGGTGTATAAAGTTCTCCTTTTCAGATTTTCTCCTTATATATTTCTTGAAAAATCTGCAATGCTCATTGCAGGGTAATGGTTTTATGGCAATGCGGAAAGGAGTGTGACTAAAATTGGAGAAGGCTTTGCAGTGTGTAGGAGGCTCCAAGTACATGTAACTTTATGAACATTTGCCACATTGATCGAGACTTCAGGTTTCACACAACCTGCACCCATATTGCAAGTTGAATATCATAAGGTTAATGCATGTTTTCAAGCGTTCATGAGCCAGATGAATTTTCATCTTCTCTATGTGACCCAAAATATGAAGGGATTTGTGAGGAGGGGTTTAGCTAAAAAAATAAATAAAAAAGGAGCAGTAGTAACAAATTAAGTTGCAATTAAAGGGCGAGCGGAATGTGGCTGCCATTAAAAGTGATGGGGGGAAAAAGAGGAAAAAAAAAGAGATATCACTCGCAAATAATACCCAGTTCCTTCAGCTAAAAAAGAACTTTCATAAAACCCAAATTAGTTGCCTAAATGTAAAATTACATTAAAAAATTCAGCAAAATATAAAAGTTAAAATGTTCGCTTTCATAGTCAACAAAATTAAGCAAAATGTCATTATTTTTCAATTATGATTAAGCCGTTACATATTGATTGTAGAATATTTGGAAATAAACATAATATAGATTGCTAGCAGAATCTCTACATTAACAGAGAGAGAAAAAATGCAAGAGACTGAGAGAGAATGAAAGGAGTAGCATTGCAAAGAATCAGTCTGATGGCCTGGCTTTTTATTGTAAATATACAGGAGATGTCCAGAGTGACATTCAGTATATTTAACTGGTAAGATGTAGCTTCAGACAAAATTGCTGCAGACAGTAAATCAAAAATTAGACCTTGCAGGATCTTCTACCTGGAAGTGGGCATGCTTGCCCTGTTAACCTTCACCTTGACTTGGCAAGGCTGAAACTCACTTTGGTATGTGGAGCCCCGGTGTGGAGCTGCACCAATTTGCATAAATTGCTCAGGGATGCTGACTCCCACCCTGGTTTCCTCAAGTCAACAACGCCTGGACTATCATTTCAACTATTTCTGACTGAGGTTTGTAGACAGAAAAAGACAGCAAAGGCCTGGAAGACAAATCTACCAAGGGGAAAGGGGTGTCTAAATTAATTGAATAAAAATCCAAAGGTTGGTAGGGAGGGTTGGTTATCCTGCAGAAACTAGCTGCAACTCTCAATCCAGCCCCTAAGTCAGGGGTCCAACTTGATGCTCCAGCCTCCTTTGTACAGATGAACTTAGCAATGTCTGTTGATTTCCTACTTGGGAACCTAGCATTAAACAGAGCAGTTGTTCACATGCTGGGCACCACAGTGAAGAGAGAGCCCAGGGTTGTGTCAATACATGGTGTGTCCTTTGCAGTGTTTTTTTTTTTTTTTTTTTTTTTTTGAGACAGAGTCTCACTCTGTTGCCCGGGCTAGAGTGAGTGCCGTGGTGTCAGCCTAGCTCACAGCAACCTCAAACTCCTGGGCCCAAATGATCCTTCTGCCTCAGCCTCCCAAGCAGCTGGGACTACAGGCATGTGCCACCATGCCCGGCTAATTTTTTGTATATATTTTTTAGTTGGCCAATTAATTTCTTTCTATTTATAGTAGAGACTAGGTCTCGCTCTTGCTCAGGCTGGTTTTGAACTCCTGACCTTGAGTGATCTGCCCGCCTCGGCCTCCCAGAGTGCTAGGATTACAGGCAGGCCCCTTTGCAGTGTTTGTTTGCGTTATATGGGTATTCATCAGCCTCTCCTCCCCAAAGGCATATTTCCTCAGGGACTGAGTCATGATTCTGCTTGAGATTTCACCATTTAATCTACCCTCCTCCACACGAGAGCAGACATTTCTTTGGATTTCTGGCATTTGATAGCACGTATTTTTTTTTCAATTTTTTTCAATTTTTATTTTATTTTATTTTATTTTATTTTATTTTATTTTATTTTATTTTTATTTCAGCATATTATAGTGGTACAAATGTTAAAGTTACATATATTGCCCTTGCCTCCTCCCCCCTCGAGTCAGAGCTTCAAGCATGACCATCCCCCAGATGGTGCACATCGCACTCATTATGTATGTATATACCCATCCTCTCCTCCCCCTCCTGTCTGCCCCACACCCAATAAATGTTGTTCCTATATGTCCACTTAGGTGTTGATTAGTGAAACCAATTTGCTGGTGAGTACATGTGGTGCTTGTTTATCCATTCTTGGGATACTTCACTTAGTAGAATAGGTTTCAGTTCTATCCGGGAAATTACAAGAGGTGCTAGATCACCATTGTTTCTTATAGCTGAATAGTACTCCATGGTATACATATACCACATTTTATTAATCCACTCATGTATTGATGGGCACTTGGGTTGTTTCCACAACTTTGCAGTTGTGAATTGTGCTGCTATAAACATTCAAGTGCAGATGTCTTTTTTATAGAGTGTCTTTTGTTCTTTTGGGTAGATGCCCAGTAATGGGATTGCTGGATCAAATGGTAGATCTACTTGTATCACTTTAAGGTATCTCCATATTGCTTTCCACAGAGTTTGCACTAGTTTGCAGTCCCACCAGCAGTGCATGAGTGTTCCTGTCTCTCTGCATCCACGCCAACATTTATTGTTTTGGGACTTTTTGATAAAGGCCATTCTCACTGGAGATAAATGATATCTCATTGCAGTTTTGATTTGCATTTCCCTGATGTTTAGAGATGTTGAGCATTTTTTCATATGTTTGTTGGCCATTATTCTATCTTCTTTTGAAAAGTTTCTGTTTGTGTCCTTGATAGCATGTATTTTTTAGGGCTTTTCTAGATTTTCCTCTAATCTTGGAATTTCTACAAAACTTGCTGGAATATTTTAGAACCATGTCTATTTTCGAAGAGCTTTTACATAAATCATTTCAATTTTATTTGGAAGTACACATGGAACAGCCAAAATGAAATGAGTCTTTTTTTGTTGGCAGTGTTAGTAGAAATGTTTTGTTTTGTACATGTAAAGCTGTCAAATAGAGGCCTAATTACAATTTTCAACAGGTATTTCTTAAAGGCAAAGCAGGTATTACACATTTAATAAGATCAGGAATCAAGTAGGTGAATATGGATATTATCTATTAATGTGTATAATTGTATGTTTCAATGTAACTAGGAATAAACTTCAATGCATAATTTAATTGATGCATTTTCCCATATAAATTATTGTAAACCACTGTAATCCATTAGATCAAAGACATTATTTTTAATTTGTCAGCAGTACAATATCACAATTTTTGCTTTTTGCTAATACTTTTACTTACAAGGACAAAGTACATATAATCAAAAGTCACATTTTAATAAATTTAGATGCTAACTAAGTGCAATTATATTTGGATTAATTTATATAAGAATTATGGAGTCAAATATTAATATTCCAATAGTTCAATTCAAAGAATAAAATTGTCTTTTTTCTATGTGTTGAGAATTAACCTTAGCGTTTTTCTAAGGCTAAATTTTAAATTAATATAACAAAGGGATTCAGAAGCTTTTGATCAAACCACTACTCACAATATAATTGCTAGTTTTCACAAATTCGGGAGAATTCATTTAAATCAAATATTTCTTTGATGGAAAACAAAAAAATTTAGTAGTACTGCATAGCATTTTTTATAAGTAGTAATTCAAGTATAAAATTAAGCTGTTTTACATATTTAATATGCTACATCATTTTTCATGTATAAAAGATCCTATAAACAATAAGTAAGTGTAATACCTCTCTCAAGTTACCATTATTTCATTGCGTATACATTTAAAATAATGTAAATATAATTGATACATTTGGGGCTATATCCCACACACCATAGATTGCCTTCTCTGATCAAAACAAATCAATGCCTTTCTGAAAGGTGATAATGCTGTAAAACCTTCCCTTTACAGTTTCTCTGTCCTCCATTGCTGGCTTTAAAGAATCAAACCGCCATGCATCCCACAGCCACAAGGAAATTCATTTTTTCAACAACCTGAGGGAGATTGGAAGCAGATTCTTCCTCTGTTGAGCCTTTCAGAAGAGCACAACCCAGGCCAATCCCTTGATTGAAGAGTTATAAGACCTTAAGAAGAGGATCCATCCAAGTCATGTCTGGACTCCTGACCTGCAGAAACAGTGAGATGATAACGTGTGTTGTTTTAAGCTGCTAAATTTGTAATAATTTGTTATGCAGGAATAGAAAACGAATGCAGATAGGCCCACAGAAAGGCTAGGATGCCTCCCTTCTGATCCCATGGGACTTCTCTATGCAGTCATTACAGAATTTACTCAAAACTAGCATAAGTCTTTGCTTAAAATAAGTTTTTTTTTTTTTTTTGAGACAGAGTCTCACTCTGTTGCCCGGGCTAGAGTGAGTGCCGTGGCGTCAGCTTAGCTCACAGCAACCTCAAACTCCTGGGCTCAAGCAATCCTTCTGCCTCAGCCTCCCAAGTAGCTGGGAC
>CAUYRT010092513.1:0-30558 GCA_963574885.1 Lepilemur ruficaudatus | reverse complement strand
AGAATCTTGTTCTGTTGCCTGGGCTAGACTGAGTGCCATGGCATCAGCCTAGCTCATAGCAACCTCAAACTCCTGGGCTCAAGCAATCCTCCTTCCTTAGACTCCTGAGTAGCTGGGATTATAGGCATGGGCCACCACACCTGGCTAATTTTTTCTATTTTTAGTTGCTGGGCTAATTTCTTTCTATTTTTAGTAGAGATGGGGTCTTGCTTTTGCTGAGGTTGGTCCCAAACTTCTGAGCTCCAGTGATCCTCCCGCCTCTGCCTCCCAGAGTGCTAGGATTACAGGTGTGAGCCACCACACCCAGCCATGAATTATTTATACTAATTCACTTTTTGTTTTGCTAAAATACTTCCTCAAATACTTTTTTAGGAGAGGCTGCATGTCTTTCTTTTCTTCTCCCCCATGAGGATAGTTTAGGTATAGAATTATGGGGACACAGGCCTTTTCCTTCAGAACTCTATGAATATTGTTGCATGGTCTTCTGCCATCTAGAGTTACTCATGAGAAGCCCAGTATTAAGAGGATATGAACTGACTATGTGCTCCTTTTGTGTCTGTCTTCTTTTGCTCAACATTATGTTTGTAAGATGCGTCCATGTTACTGTGATTAGTTTCCCTTTTTCATTCTCATTGTTATTTAGAGTCCCATTGTATGAATATGTCATAAAATTAAAGTTCATTTTACTGTTGTTGGGCATTTGAGTAAGTTCTGATTTGGAGCTACTCCACATAGTGCCGTGAGCATGCTCGTACATGTATTTCAGTGAACACATGAACGCACGCCAGGTGGTTTCCCTCAACATTTACATCAGTTTACACTCCCACACAACATATGAAAGTGTCATTTGCTCCATATCCTCTCTAATTTTGAAACAATTGCAAACTCACATAAAAGTTGGAGGTGCAATACAAGTAATTTTTTGTCTGAGAGTAAGTTGCCAAGTTGATGCCATGTCACCCCTAAATACATTAGTGTGTGTTTTCTAGAAACAAGGAGATTCTCTTGTGCAACTAGAGAACAACCAAAGTCAGAAAAATTAACACTGATACATTGCTACCCTCTAATCCTTAGTCCCCACTGAAGTTTCACCAGTTGCTCTAAAAATGTGTTTTATAACAAAAGGATCAGAATTAACATGTAGCATTTTGATGTCATCTCTCTTTAGTCTCCTCTAATCTTAAACAGTTTATCCGTCTTTCTTAACTTTCATGACCTTGACATTTTTGAAGATTACAGGCAAGCTGTTTTGTAGAATATCCTTCTCTTTAGGTTTGCCTGATGTTTCCTCATGACAAGATTCCGGTTTTGCATCTTGGGCAGAAATATCACAGACGTGATGCCGCGTACTCACTGCAGCCGATCAGGAACACGGTTTTGACTTATTTCATTACTGATCTTCTTCACTTTGATCACTTAAGTAAGAGGTGTCAGCCAGCCTTCCCCATTGTAATCTTTTCCTCTTTGTTATTAGGAAATACTTAGTGGGGAGAGTCTTTGAAACTATGTAAATATCCCGTTTCTCCTCAAACTACTAATTTATTCATTTATTTAGCATCAGTTAGAGTCCATTATTCTAATAACTTATTATGATGCTTAAATTGTCCTAGATTTGGTCAGTGGGAGCCCATTCAGGCTGACCTCCAAGTTCTTTTGACATAGCCCATTTTTTAAACATCTCCTTCTTTGGGGGCACAAGATGTTTTAGGCACTTCTTGAATTTTCCCCTAGCCCTGGACTCAGCCATTTCTCTAAGGTGACCTGGTTCCATTTGGTAGAGAATAGTATTTAGAAACCAAGGTTTAAGCACTGGATAGGTTCATTGCTAACAGGATATCACTGCTCCCAAGCATTCTCAGCAGAGAAAGCTAGGAGGTACGTGCATGCGCACACGTGTGTGTGTGTGCTTTATCTATTTCATATTTACAGCAGTGGTTCTCAAACCAGAGGTTGTTCAGTTTGGCTAACTGACAATGCTCAGAGACATTTTTGTTTGTCACAACTTGGGGGTACTACTGAAATCTAGTGGCATAGAGGCCAGGGATGCTGCTAAACATCCTAAAATGCACAGGCACCACCCCCTCACCCCCCTACACACACACAGACCAGAATTATCAGACCCAAATATCAATAGCACTGAGGTTGAGAAACCCTGATTGGGGGAGAGAGAGAATGAATCATGAATTCATGAATCCCTCTAATTCCCATCTAAAACCACAAAGCTTATTCTTGTTTTCTCCTTTTTTGCATTTGTAACTGCTGTCTTTAACAGTGAGACCCTTGGATCCCATTATCCTTCATATAAGTACCTACTTGATCAATCTTCCATCTCTGCTGCCACTCCTCTTTCCAGGGTGACTTCCTCTCACTGTTTGGACTCCGGAAAGCCCACATGGGCCTGCCCCTACATGGATACCTCTCACCACACTTGGGTCTATGTCTCTGTGCCAGGGTGCCCCCTTGCCTTGAGGCCACCCTCACCCACAGCAGGCTGCTACTCACTGGCAACACTCTCCTTATGCTGCTTGGACCCTGATCGCCCATGCCAGGCTGAACTCCCCACACGGATGCCCTCACCTCTTCACCTGGACTCAGACGCCTACACCAGGCTGCCCTTCCTCATTGATCCCCTTCTCACCTCACTCCCAGGCATGGATGCCTTTCTCACCCAACCTGTGCTCTCACAGCCTGCCAGGCCACCCCCTCAGAGGGATACCTTCTTAAGAATCTTTTCTGGCTGGGCACCGTGGCTCCTGCCTGTAATCCAAGCACTCTGGGAGGCTGAGGCGGGTGGATTGTTTGAGCTCGGGAATTCAAGACCAGCCTGAGCAAGAGCGAGACCCCATCTCTACTAAAAAATAGAAAAAATTAGCCGGGCATGGTGGCGCATGCTTGTAGTCCCAGCTACTCCGGAGACTGAAGCAGGAGGATCGCCTGAGCCCAGGAGCTTGAGGTTGCTGTGAGCTAGGCTGACACAACGGCATTCTAACCTGGGCAACAGAGTGAGACTCTGTCTCAAAAAAAAAAAAATCTTTTTTTTTAAAGGCAGAGTCTTGCTCTGTCTCCCTGGCTAGAGTACAGTAGTGTCAGCCTAGCTCACTGCAACCCCAAACTCTTGGGCTCACGTGATCCTCCTGCCTCAGCCTCCCAAGTAGCTGGGACTACAAAACCACACCCTTGCACCTGGCTAATTTTTTCTGTTTTTAGTAGAGATGGGTCCCGCTCATGCTTGGGCTGGTCTCGAACACCTGAGCTCAAGTGATCCTCCCCCGTCAGCCTCCCAGAGTGCTAGGATTATAGGCATGAGCCACTCTGTCTAGCCAAGAATCATTTTTTTATTTCTAAGAACTTATTGTTCTTTAATTGCTTTGTTTTCATATTATGGATATAGTGTCCTCTTGAATCACACTAAGAATAATAACTCAAACATTGTAAAAGTTTTCCTCAGTTTTGTGTATTTTTTTCCAATGGAAAATAATAGGTGGTGTAAGTATAGAAATGTATGTTCTAGGCTGTTTATCTAAATGGTGTTTATAACAAAGAAGAATTGGAAACAAAGTAAGTTGCAGGATAGTATTTAAACAAAGAAAATAGGCCAGGCACAGTGGCTCATGCCTATAATCCCAGTACTTTGGAAAGCTGAGGTGGGAGCATCACTTGAGGCTTGGAGTTTGAGACCAGCCTGGGCAATACGGTAAGACCCTCTCTACAAAAAAATTTTTTTTAAATTAGCCAGCCATACCCTATAGTCCCAGCTACTCAGGAGGCTGAGGTGGGAGGATTGCTAGGGCCCAGGAATTGGAAGCTGCCATGAGCTATGATCATGCACTGCACTCCAGCCTGGACGACAGAATGAGACACTGTCTTTAAAAATGATAAAAATAATAATAATAAAAATAACTTAATTTAAAATTTAGTTTATATATGTAAATATACATAGAAAAAAGTTGAAAGATTATTCATCAAACTTTTAACAGTTGTTATCTCCTGGGAGTATTATGGAGAGCTTTAACTTTCCTATATTTCTGAATTATTTGAATTCTTTTATAATGGACATATCAGGGTTGGTGGGAACCAATATTTTAAGTTTATTTTTCAGGGTAAAGAAATATTAGAAGTAGGATTGTAAGATGATGCCTAAGAATGTTTATTTTACAAGTACTTGTACTTATGGCATTTATGAAAGCCACTACAGATTGCATTGGCACTAGGCCAGTTGTAAATAAGACACAGGGGGATGGAGTGTTCAGCTGGTGTGGTTACGTGGATTTTGTACTGAACTGATTTCTCTCCCTCTCTCGGCAGGGTCCCACAGTCCCCCTGATAGACCTGGAGCATGTCCTCCCACTGATGTTTCAGGTTGTCATCTCAAACGCAGGCCACCTGAATGAGACCTACCACCTCACCCTGGGTCTTCTCGGCCAGTTAATCCTTCGTCTTTTACCAGCAGAGGTAGATGCTGCAGTGATCAAGGTCCTCTCGGCCAAACATAACCTGTTTGCTGCAGGGGACAGTTCCATTGTGCCAGACGGCTGGAAGACCACTCACCTGCTCTTTAGCCTGGGAGCTGTGTGTCTGGACAGGTAGCCTTGGTTCCCACTCCCCCAGCCACTTCCACTCCACCCCACCCCACGTTGGTGTTCCTTTCTTTAAGTCAAACATCTGGCTGTTAATTAATTTAAGTGTGTTACAGTGCTGTTGTCTGAGCGTCTTTTGTGAGAATAGAATTGGGTTTATTAGCAATGCTGTGGCAGCCCACCTCATAACAATGCTTAAAACCCACATTCAAACAACTGAGCAGTCTCAACACTGTCTGCTGATTCAGCTCTCTGCTGATATATATTCTGATTTGTTTTTTCCTGAGAGCAGTAAGTGTAAGCCTTGGGGTTGAAGAAAATAAATCTTTTCATTATAAAAGTAGCATTACCACAATACAAAATTGCAAAAAGAGAAATGAAGAAAAAAAAAATCACTCTGACATGGACCATATTAATACCGCTGGTCCTATTTTACTGTATTTCCCTCTAAGCTTTTTTTTTCTGTGTGAATGTGAGTATGCATGTGCACACACATGCATGGGTGACTTTTTATGGAGATTTTTGAGAGCATAGTTGTAGATTGAGTATGTAAGCGACATCTTGATTTTGTTTATTGCTCACCATTTTATGAAAAGCATTATTCTGGTGGTTTTTAAGCTGATTAATGAATGGCTCTTTGCATGTCTCTGGGTCTGCCTGGAGTGTAACGAGCTCTGATGAGTTGAGCTTGGAGCCCTGTGCATTGCCCTTAATGGAGCTCTTGCCTTCCAGCCGGGTGGGCTTGGACTGGGCGTGCTCCATGGCAGAGATCCTGCGGTCACTCAACAGTGCCCCACTGTGGCGTGATGTCATTGCCACCTTCACGGACCACTGTATCAAGCAGCTGCCTTTCCAGCTGAAGCACACCAACATCTTCACCCTGCTCGTGCTGGTCGGCTTCCCCCAGGTACCACACTCAGAAGGCCTGGCCACCCCTTCCCATCTTCAGCATGCACATCAAAGTCTCTCGGGCATATGTGTGTATATATCTCTTTGGATGTTTCTTCCTTCGGTTGTGTAACTTGATTTCACAGTATTGGTTGGTATATTTTCAAGATTGTGGGATGGTTCGTTCAACTTGGATTTTTAACAGTTTAGCCATTTGATTCATTTTATTAATCAGTAGTTGACTTTGAATAGTATGTAACTAATAAATTACAAAGAACAATTGTTTTTCAGTTTGGCATTCATCTTGATCTTATTTCTACTCTTAATGTCTCTCAACTGATTGGGACAAAGGGGACTGTAAAAACATGGCTTCATCCAGCAAGGACTTAAACCAATTCTGTACCAGGCCCTTTGGCCTTAGAGATGAGAAGAACCCTTTCCTTGAGTGCTGGTTGAAGTCAGAGGCACAAGCGAAAGGGGCTGGGTTTGTACTCTGTTAAGTGCTGTTTCCTGTCTCCGTGTGCTATTGAGTTGCCTTCTCTGTCTCTATCATGTCCCAGGTCCTCTGTGTGGGAACCCGCTGTGTCTATATGGATAATGCCAATGAGCCCCACAATGTGATCATCTTGAAGCACTTTACTGAGAAGAACAGGGCTGTGATCGTTGATGTCAAAACTCGGAAAAGGAAAACAGGTCCCAAGCATGATGATTTTTTCTAAGAATGAAAGAAAATTGTCTAATCCCTATGTATGCTAAAACGAATGAAGACACCTTGGTTCTTGTCCTGCGTGTGATTTTTAAAAACACAAACTTCTTTTTCCTCATCTCTGGAATGATGTGGTTGATTAAATTGGGATAATTTTGAAGGCCCCTTTCCATGCTGTTGTTTTGTGTATATGGCTCTGTGTTTTTTGGTTAACCATGTAATACTTTCTGAACATTTATTTCTCCATATGCTGGTGTCATTTATTTTCTAATGGGTACTTTGCACATTATGGAGTCAGGCGGCTACATGGAGTCACGTGACTACGCTTAAAATAGCTGTATTGGCGTTCATGTAACTTTCCGTTTTGTTTCATCAATAGAACACTGAAAGTATTACATCTTAAGTGCTCTTTTGACTTAATTTGCCAAACCCTAAACAATCTGGAGTATCTAACCATTATATTCCCAGTTCTGCTCCTGAAGCAATCTGCTGTCTCAGCTTTAGCATTAAGCAGTGTCTAGTGTCTGTGCTATTTTTGTGTATGATATAAGGTAAATGTCTAGGTTCCTTTTTCTTTTTTTTTTTTTTTTTTTTTTTTGCACATGAACATCCACTTGTTCTGGGACTATTTGTGGAGCAGACCATCCTTTCTCCATTGAATTATCTTTGGCACCTTTGTTGAAATGTGTTGTGTTTTGTTGTTGTTTTTTTTTTTTTTTTTTGAGACAGAGTCTTGCTCTGTTGCCTGGGCTAGAGTGCCGTGGCAGCAGCCTAGCTCACAGCAACCTCAAATTCCTGGGCTCAAGTCATCCTCCTGCCTCAGCCTCCCGAGTAGCTGGGACTACAGGTGCATACCACTGCGCCTGGCTGATTTTTCTAAATTTTACTAAAAAGTAAGGACGGGGTCTCGCTCTTGCTCAGCCTGGTCTCGAACTCCTGAGCTCAAGCAGTCCTCCCGCCTCAGCCTCCCAGAGTGCTAGGATGACAGGCGTGAGCCACCACGCCCAGCCCTTTGTTGAAAATTAATTGACATGTATGTGTGAGTCTATTTATAGATTCTATTATGTTTCATTAATCTCTGTGTCTGTCCTTACTTTAATACTACACTGTTTTGACTATTGTAGATTTGTACTAAATCTTAAAATGCTCTTCAGCTTTATTCTTTTTCAGAATTGTTTTGGCTCCTCTGGTTCCTTTGACCTTCTGTATGAATTTTAGAATCAGCTTATTAGTTTCTATAAAAGAGTCATCTGTGATTGTGATTGATATTGCATCAAATCTATAGATTCATGTGGGGAGAACTGACATCTTAACAATATAGATGCTCCTCAACTTATAATGGAGTTATATCATGATAAACTAAACCCATTGTAAAGTCAGAAATCATTAAGTTGAACCATCGTTAAATTGAGGACTGTCTATACTGAGTCTTTTGATCCATGAGCATGGTACATACATCTCTCCATTTATTTAGGGAATAAATGTAGGTGTCATAAAATTTAAATCTTTAATTTCTTTCAGCCTGGCATGGGGTATTAACTGCCTTCTCTCATTCCTGATTTTGGTAATTTGTGTCTTCTCTTTTTTGTTTCTTAGACAGTCTTGCCAGAGATTTACCGCTTTATTTAATCTTTTCAAAGGACCAGCTTTGGTTTCATTGTTTTTTCTTTATTATTTCTGTTTTCTGTACTACCTGTTGCCCAATATCTGCAAACCATTGTTTCATATGTTTTTATGGTGTTCTGGTTACGGTAGAAGAGTAAATCCAATCCCTATTACTCCATGTTGTTTGGAAATAGAGATCTCATGTGTACAATTTTTTTTTTTTTTTGAGACAGAATCTCACTCTATTGCTCAGGTTGGGGTGCAATGACGTGATTATAGCTCAAGGCAGCCTCAAACTCCTGGGCTCAAGTGATCCTCCCTGCTCATCTTCCCAAGTATCTAGGACTACAGGCATGCACCACCACACTGGCTAATTTTTTTATTTTTTTGTAGAGACAGGGTCTCGCTATGTTGCCGAGACTGGTCTTGAACTCCTGGCATTAAGGGATCCTCCTGCCTCAGCTTCCAAAAGTCACATGTATTATTTTTGAGAACTTTGTTAACACCTTTGGAGACAACCTGCTTGTGCACAATAGTAGAAATGTGATTTTTCCCTCTCAGGTGCTTGGTGGATAGGTGACCATAACTATTTTTGTGCTTACCTAAGCCGGCCTTAATGGCTAAAATGGAGCCTGGGAGTTTTGTATTTCTGCGCTTCTTACTTTAGTAAGGCACATTACCATGGAAGAAACTTAGCTGCAGGAAGCATTAACTGTACTTTTTGTGCTTTTTCTCTTCCTGCCTGACATCACTCTTCAGTGAAGGACTACCAGCTGGTCCAGAAGGGAGGGGGACAAGAAGGCAGTGATTCTCAGGCCCAGCTCAGCCAGTACTCGCAGCACTTCGCCCTCATTGCCAGTCACCTTCTGCAAACCAGCATGGACAGCCATTGTCCTGAGGCAGTGGAAGCAACTTGGGTCCTGTCCCTGGCCCTCAAAGGATTATATAAGACACTAAAGGTAATGATGAGCTTCTTCATTTGGTAATGAATCTCATTCTCACTTCCCTCTCTGAACGACAGCTGCCTTGCATCACTGTGGGAGATGAAAGGAAGAATAAATGGGGCTGGAATCCTGTGGGAACTTTGAGCAATAGTTGGGAGGAGGTGGTAGACCAGTTAAAGAGTGGGGCGATATTTGGTATGAAGATGAGAAGCCTTGACTTAGGGAACTTCTTCTGATGCCTCAGAGGCATTGATTGAAAGGAAGGATCTTTTAAAGAGGTACCTTTCAGCTCACTTCTACGATCATCTTCCCAACAGAGCTATGAAAGAAGGAGGTCAGCTGAAAAGTTTGTGGGTTCCTTGGCTTTGCAGGGTGTTCAGTGGCAGCACTGGCGGGGAAGTCATGGAGGGGACTCAAGCACCACAGGAGACTGGACCAAGTGGTGTTTCAGCTCTGGTCCAGCCCTGAGAGTCTGTGTTGTAGGACTGAGACCATTCCTCTGCTGTGTCTTTAGTTCGTGGCATTTATCATAATACACTGTTACTTCAATTGTTTATATTATACTGGGAAAGGAAAAATAAACTCCCTGAGGGCAAGAATCATTTCCGTGCGCTGAATGTTTATTGAGCACCAAGGACCATATGGAACTGAGTATGTAGTGGTGAACTAGAAAGAAGGTCTCTGCTTTCATGTAGCTACGGTCTAGCAGACAGAGAGACAGCAGAGAGCCTGCAAGGCAACTACCATGGGACAGAAAAAGCCTTTCTGAAGAGGTGAAATTTGATAGATAAGGAGTCAGTCTTGGGAAAACGGGGCAGGGCATTCCATGAAGAGAGAATGGTAAGCTCCAGGCCTCAAAAGTGGAGCAGGCACGCTTGTCAGAGAGTAGAAAGGGCAACCTTAAGGGCTTCAAATAGGACAAAAGAGGAGGGTGAGGCCAGAGAGGCAGGCAGGGAGCCCTATAGGACTTCGCAGCCTTGATTAGGGTCTTAGATTTTAGACTAAAGGGCATTGGGAAGCTTTGGAAGGTAGAGAACAGGAAGTGACATAAAATATACTTCAAAAATACTTATTGAGTGAATGACCAGACAGTGGATTCAGTATTTCATTCTCCCTACTGACTCCGGGATTTTCACTAGGTCAGCTTGGGCCACCAGCTGAGACCGGGCTCTGAGAAAGGCTTGCTTCTCCCTAGCCGAGCCTTACCCTCACTCTGAGGCAGTCACGTATCATTCTTTTTTTGCTTGGCAGGCTCACAATTTTGAAGAGACCCATGCTACCTTCCTTCAGACTGATTTGCTGAAGTTGCTGGTGAAAAAGTGTAGCAAAGGGACCGGCTTCAGTAAAACGTGGCTCCTCCGGGACCTGGAAGTAAGAGATGGGGGCGGGGGAGGGAGGTGGCTCCTGCTACTGCTGCCTGATGCAGATTTACTGGCCTGGGAGTTAGACGCATCAGCCAGTTCCACCTGGTTCTGCCCTGTGCACTCATTTTGTACAGTGTTTAAAATCGCCCCTTGCTTCTGACTTCCCCTTTGGAAATAGAGATTATGACACTGTCCTCCCTTGTCAGAGAAAATGAATTTGGTGTTTGTTCAAAGAACATTGGAAGAGAAGTATTTTATGGAAACACATGCTTGGCCGTTATATCATGGTAATAAAGTGTACCTTGAATTATTGTTTCCCTTTAAAGTTCTTTTGATCTAAAATCAGCTTCGAAATTTGTCTTTCCTTATGTTTATCTTATGGAGGATTTTAGTTGATAATTTTAATTTTATTACTATTCCCCTTAGACCTTAGATCTTTCTTAGCAAATTACAGTGGTTCCCTGTGGACTTCCTGTGCCAAATGCCAGCTTCAGGCCCAGGAAAGGCTGCTGCTACATAGGAGGTGGGGAGCGGCCCTTCCCAGTCTCACAGAGACCTGAACTTGAAGACACAACCCTCAGCTCCCAGAAAAGGATTTGGTTACATTTAAGGAAGATATGCTAAAAGTTATTAATGAATAACCGGAAGACTATGTGAACTGTTACTCTTAGGGAATATTTTAAATCATATTTTTTTATTTAAATAATAGAACCACATTGCAGGAAACATAAAGGAAAGAAAAACTCCACTATTTTATACCCAAACACAGCTACCATTAGCTTTTTGTCTATTTCCTTCTTCTAATTTTTTTCCTGTGCTTCTGTACTATATACATAAATTTAGATTACATGGTGAGCATAGTATTCCAATAAATTCAGGCCATATGATAGGCATTTTTCTAAGTTTCCATATCATAACTACCATTTTTTTTTTTTTTTGAGGCAGAGTCTCACTCTGTTGCCTAGGTTAGAGTGCCGTTGTGTCAGCCTAGCTCACAGCAACCTCACACTCCTGGGCTCAGGGGATCCTCCTGCCTCAGCTTCCCGAGTAGCTGGGACTACAGGCATGTGCAACCATGCCCAGCTAATTTTTTCTATTTTTGGTAGAGACAGGATCTGGCTCTTGCTCAGGCTGGTCTCAAACTCCCGAGCTCAAACGGTCTGCCCGCCTCGGCCTCCCAGAGTGCTAGGATTACAGGCGTGAGCCACCGCACCCAGCCCATAACTACCATTTTTGATGGCTACATATTGGTACATGAAGGTGGTTTTCAGTTTTTTGCCCTTATTAATGCTTCATTGACCATATTATGAGTATAATTTTTTTAATATACCTTACATTATTCCTAACAGATAAGTTACCAGGTCAAAACATATGAACATTTTTATAGCTCTGTACCTTTCACCAAAACGAGTTTTATAAAGGATGAGAGCAGTTTACACCATCAGTGGAAAAGTTAATAAACTCAAAGGTCGTATTTAATTAGCATTTCTTTGATTACAAAGTATAATTGAACATGTTTTCATGTTTCTTTACCATTAATAATTTCACATTCTGTAAGTGAATTCTCATGTCAAATATTTTCTACCCTTACATAGTTAAAGAACTCGCAAGGCCGGGCGCAGTGGCTCACACCTCCTAGCACTCTGGGAGGCCAAGGCGGGAGGATTGCTTGAGCTCAAGAGTTCAAGAGCAACCCTAAGCAAGAGCGAGACCCCGTCTCTACCAAAAATAGAAAAATTAGCCAGGCATGGTGGCACATGCCTGTAGTCCCAGCTACTTGGGAGGCTGAGGCAGGATCATTTCAGCCCAGGAGTTTGAGGTTGCTGTGAACTAGGCTGATGCCACGGCACTCTAGCCTGGACAACAGAGTGAGACTCTGTCTCAAAAAAAAGAAAAAGAAAAAGCTAAGCAATCTTCTCACCCACTACATGCTCACATTCTGCCCTGCCTGATTTTCTTTCTGTGTAGATTTTGTCCATCATGCTGTATTCCTCAAAAAAGGAGATCAACACTTTGGCCGAGCACGGAGACCTCGAACTGGACGAGCGAGGGGACCCAGAGGAAGAGGTAGAGCAGCCAGTCAGCAGCCCTGGTGACCCGGAGCAGAAAAAGCTAGACCCTCTCGAGGGCCTGGACGAGCCCACCAGAATATGTTTCTTGGTGTGTTCTTGGGTCATCTTGTAGATTGGGCAAGAGCTTCTGGGGAATGGATTCTCTTTGACTTGGGCTGTGTTTTAGCCTAAACATGAAAATGCTTCAGTCTGATGTCCTGAGAATTCGCTTTCTGAAGAGCCAATCTGTATTATATAGAAGTCATCCAGAAGAACAAAAAAGCCCCAAAGCAGTAGTTCTTAACGTTTTTGGGTCACGCACCCAAAGCTTTAGAGCGACTCTCCTCTCAAATATTTGTTTAAAAATTTTGCGTAGGCTGGGCGCGGTGGCTCATGCCTGTAATCCTAGCACTCTGGGAGGCCGAGGTGGGCAGATCGCTCAAGGTCAGGAGTTCGAAACCAGCCTGAGCAAGAGCGAGACCCCGTCTCTACTAATAATAGAAAGAAATTAATTAGCCAACTAAATATATACAGAAAAAATTAGCCGGGCATGGTGGTGCATGCCTGTAGTCCCAGCTACTGGGGAGGCTGAGGCAGAAGGATTGCTTGAGCCCAGGAGTTTGAGGTTGCTGTGAGCCAGGCTGACGCCACGGCACTCTAGCCTGGGCAACACAGTGAGACTCTGTCTCAAAAAAAAAAGAAAAATTTTGCGTAAATTTCCAGGGTTTACTAAAGCCCTAAGACCCACTCATAAGCTTTTAAATGATGGTCCCCTCCTCATAATTTCCCAGAAATAATCTCTTACCTTCTCTGGGTAATCCAGTCTTCCTCAGAATGATGTGGAAAAGGTTGAGGGCATGGACTTCAAAAGTTGTAACTGGGCCTGGTATGGTGGCTCACGCCTGTAATCCTAGCACTTTGGGAGGCCGAGGTGGGTGGATCACTCAAGGTCAGGAGTTTGAAAAAGTTGTAACTACAGTGAGGTACGGTAATACCATAGTTCTTCAGCCTAGGCAACAGAGCAAGACCCCATCTCTAAAATAAAAATTTTTTAAAAGGAAAAAAAAAGTTGTAACTAGATGATGAGTAAACAGAATGCAGAATAGGGTATCGGAAAAGCAAGTACCATTAAAAAAAAATCAAAAGAAAATACAGTGCCCAAATATGTTCTAGTTGTCAAACTTGACCGTAAGAGCTACAGAGAGGCTAGCAGTGAACGCAATGTGGTGAATAAGTACTACTATTGACATTGATTTTTTGGCATATTTCTTTTGGTATTTCAGTGTTTTATAGTTTCCTTTGAGGTTACAATAGTAATGCAGATTTTACAGTCCATGTCTTTCTTAGTGCTTATAATTTTATATGCTTTTTAAAAGTACTTACATAATGTTCTTCAGTTACAACCCGTGGGTGGCTTTTGAAATACGGTCTCATCACTTTGGAGATCAGTGATGTGTTGAAGCACTTTTACTCGTTTCTCTCCTGCTTCCTCCCCGTGCCTTCAGATGGCTCACGATGCCCTCAACGCCCCTCTGCACATTCTCCGCGCCATATACGAACTGCAGATGAAAAGGACCGATTCTTTCTTCCTGGAGGTTCAGAAGAGGTGAGGGACATTTAGGTGCTGCTGAAACATGGCGAGGGAGAGGTCAAGAGAGGGTGGCTGGACCTGTACCTCCTGTCAGCGGGATCTGGATCAAACCCTGACAGGCCAGGAAGCAGTTTTTGCTCCTTTGTAAAGTGATATGGAAGGTGACCTGTGCCACGCAGCATGGATCATCTTCCAAGTGTGCTTGTGGGTTCCTTTGTAAAACCTTGACGTTTGCAGTCGGCCTCTGAAAGTAAACTCATTTTCCAGACGCAGACATTGAGGCAGGCGCCGGCATGTGTCATTCCAGCGAGCAGCCAGCACAGCGCAGGCGCTCCTGCTCAAGATGTTGTTTTGTTTATGTTCTTGTTTTCTTTGCCAATGTAAATTATTTTCATTTTCAATTATTTCATTATTTTCATCTAAAGGATGATTAGAAAATTAACAGTTTTCCCTTTCTCTTGGCCAGGAAGTTCAGAGCTAGTTTTTTGGTCCAGCTCTTCAGTTGGTGTAGAACTTTACAAATCTATAATCTGATCTCCTCCTGCATCTTCCCACATCCTGGTTTTGACTTCTTATTCTAATTCATAGTGAATTCTTATTTAATTTTTCTTTTATTCATTATTTCATGTTTCTATTTTACCGTATGTATTTCTTATGTGTTGCCTCAAATCCTTTGCAAGATGAAGCAAGGTTGCATTATTTAGAGTATAATCTAAGCTGCCATAACAAAAAAACAGAAATATGATGGATCAAGGCAGATAGAATTTGTTTTTCTTTCGTAACAGTCCAGAGGTAGGCAGCAGTCCAGGGTGGGTGGGCATTTCTGCTCCACAAAGCCACCCACTGATCACAGGAGTGTTATTCTCAACTGTGTAGTGAAAGCTGGCTCCTTACACCACCTCCGGATTCCAGCCCAAACGAGAGAGGAAGGTAGAGGAAGAAGTGGCATCCTACCTCACCAGCCATCAGCAAGAACCTGGTCACGTTGCTACATCTGGCTGCTAGTGGGGCTGAGAACCATGTCTGTAGCTGGGTGACCATGTCTCTTGCTAAAACTGTGCAGAGAACTTTGTTTCTAAAAGAGAAGGGGGAGAATGGATTCCAGGGAACAGTTTGCGTCCACTGCCGCAGGGCACATGTGCATATCTACGTGCATGAATAAAGGAGTGTTGTGAATCCAGTTTGCAAAATACAGAAAGTGATAATTAATTGCAAAGCAACAAAAAAATCACTCTAATCAACATTTCTGACAAGTTTAATTGCAAGTTAAACTCTTGTCTTTCTACACATTTTGTGCCCAATTTTGTGCTGCTTTGCTTCAGGTTTGATGGAGATGAGCTCACCACGGATGAAAGGATACGGTCCCTGGCACAGAGGTGGCAGCCCAGTAAGAGTCTGAGGCTGGAGGAGCAGAGTGTCAAAGCTGTGGATACAGACATGATTATCTTGCCATGCTTGGTATGTCCCCCCATCTTGGCACCAAAGTGTCTGCACTCCCACTCCTACCCCTGGCCCCCTACCCCCAAGCAGGAAGGCCAGGCCTCTGTAACGGTGGTCTTGGGTTTGCAGTCCCGGCCTGCACGCTGCGACCAAGCCACTGCTGAATCGAACCCCGTGACCCAGAAGCTGATCTCCAGCACTGAGAGTGAGCTGCAGCAGAGCTACGCCAGGCAGCGCCGTAGCAAGAGTGCCGCCCTCCTGCACAAGGAGCTGAACTGCAAGAGTAAGAGAGCTGTCCGGGACTACCTCTTCCGCGTGAATGAGGCCACAGCCGTCCTGTACGCCCGCCACGTGCTCGCATCCCTGCTCGCCGAGTGGCCCGGGCACGTGCCAGTGAGCGATGACATCCTGGAGCTCAGTGGCCCTGCCCATATGACCTACATTTTGGATATGTTCATGCAGCTGGAAGAAAAGCACCAGTGGGAGAAGGTAGTTAAGTAGACCGAGCTTGCACTCACCCTCCAGCCTTCTCCTCTGACCCCAGGGTGTTTGAACAAGCTTCCTCTAGCGCGTGCTTCCTGGAGCGAGGTTACCTGTGTGGCCGTCCAGCTCCCTGACAGATGTGAATGCAACAGAGGTAGGGCCACTGCATCCTCTCCCAAGCATTGGCCCAGAGCTGAGCTCACAGGCTGGCACAGACTTGATACTCAGAGAGTATTTGAAATCAAGCCTTTAACCTGTTCTTTTAAAATAGTGTTGGGTTAGCAAACCTTCACAGGGCTAGAAGCTTCTCTTCTGTCTCCTGCTGCATAGAAGCAGAGGACCTGGTGTAGCAGAAAATATCACAATGTAGAGCTTAAGAGCCCTGGGCATGATTTCTAGCTGAACCGGAAGTCACCCTATTCCCACTTTCCAAGTGCAGAAATCTTGAGGCACGTTCGGTACCTCCTTCTTCGCCATATCCTCGTCCACCCTCGTCCACCCTCACACACACATGGAGTCCAGGAAGAAGTTAACTTTCCTCTAAGCCTTTACCCATCTAAGGACATCACCAGTTTCTAGGTCCCTGAAATCCTTTCCCAGCCTCACAGCCCTGGAGGTGCTGGCAGGTTTGCTCTGGCCATATTTATCTTCTGGAAGGGGCAAAAGGGAGCCATCGTGCCCCTACCGGCCCCTCCCTCGGACATGTCCTCTCCCACTCCTGCCCCCTGGAGCTCCCAGCTCTGCACCTCACCTGGGTATTGACCACACTGTGCTATAATTATTTACCTATAGGTCAAGCCACCTGCTGGGCTGGGAACTCTTCAGGGATGAGAGCCATCTCTGATTGGTCCTGTTAGTTCTTTCAGATCTCCCTGAAGCAGGGTCCTTCTGAAAGGACTGCAGGGTCCTGACTGACGATAGCAAGGGCCTGGTGGAGTGAGAGGTGGCTGGTGGGGTGGGTCTTGGGGTAGGGTCACGGAGGCTTGTTCTGGGTCTAGGATGATGCCAGCACCTTTGGGTGCGTCTTAGGTTGAAGCAAACTCTCCCTTCCTCCTGATGCCACTACCAGGCCCTGACCTCACCCGCCTTGTGTCCCACCAGATCTTGCAGAAAGTGCTCCAGGGCTGCCGAGAGAACATGCTGGGGACCATGGCCCTGGCTGCCTGCCAGTTCATGGAGGAGCCAGGAATGGAGGTGCAAGTGAGGGAATCGAAACACCCGTATAACAACAACACCAACTTTGAGGTATGGTCCGGTTGGCAGGCCCCGCAGGGCTTACTGAGTAGCAAAGACCTCAGCAGCCCCCTCAGTAGTAGCCCGCCCCGACAGCCCTGACCGGGAGTGCCTCTGCACACTGAGCTGCTGCCTCCCCCCCACCCCGGAAGCCAGGGGTTGTGTACGACCAAGTCTCTTCTCCTGGCCTTTCTTGTTTTGATAGGATAAAAGGGCCAGCTGGCTCTCACGGAGAGTTTACTTTTCCTCCAGCAAGCTCCTGAGAGAGTCCGTGGCTACACAGGAAAGCAGTGGGTCTGGGCTCCACCCTTGCCCTGCAGTCGTCTCCTGATGACTGGCCACAACTTGGAGACTGCAGCCCCTTTTTAAAAATTACCCAGAACTGAAAAGCCTCATCTTTTCCATCCCCTTTGTATCTGGACAGAGAGAAGTAGGGTTTAGATGAGGCAGGGGCGGGGCAGCCTCCATTATCTCATTGCCCTAATGCCATGTGCATTTCTTTAGTCCTATTGAAAATGTTGGAGCTGGCCAGGCATCAGCTTCTGGGTGGAAGGTGCCCTGCAGCCCTGGTGGTGGATGACAGAAACCAGTTTGGAACTTAGTTATTAGAAAGCTGAGATTTTGTTTTGCAGAAATATAAACCCCTGACTCTTCTTCCTTCCAAGCCTCTTCTCTCCCCATGTTTCTGGACTCTGTCCCCAATGCCTTGGCCCCACGTAGACACATGTGGTCAGCCGCCAGGCTCTACCCCAGGGAAGATCATGTCATCTCTCCACCGCTCCCAGGCTCTCCCCTCCCGCCTCTGGCATTCCTGTTGCTGCTGCTTTCTGACCCCTGCTCTTACCTGGTCCCAGCCCAGCCTTGCTCCACTCCTGCCCTAGGAGTGGTGCTTCTGTGGTACCGGCATGACCAAGGCTTACTGCTGCTTCACACCTTTCCAGGGTTCCCCCTGTTGTCCAGACAGAGTCTCAGCTCCTCATTTAGTACTCAAGGCCTTCAGTATCTGTCCCTGCCGCCAGTCCCCACTTCCCAAGCATGTGCCCACATGCCACACCCTTTATCCCAGACACACCAAGCTCTTTGCTATTCCCTGAACACGTCCAGGACCTTTCCACTACTGCTCCCATGCCTGAGATACACCCTGTGTGCTCATATCTACCTCTGCCCTGGCCTCCTGCCCCCCCTTTCTCCTGACAGACTCTGCTTGTCCTGTTCATTCTTCACAGCACCTGAACACCTCTGAGTAGGGCCTTTTTGCCTGCCCCGCACTGTATGTGCAGTCGGTACACATGCTTCTGACCCAGCTATGCTGCAGGCCCTGGAGGGCAGCACTGTGGCTCACTCATTCTCACACCCCAGAGGCAGGACCTGACATAAGGCAGCCCGCAGGAAATATCCAGCACACAGTAACGATGGAAGTGTCCTGCTTCCCTTCCCCAGGATAAAGTCCACATTCCTGGTGCCATCTACCTCTCGATCAAATTCGATTCTCAGTGCAACACAGAGGAAGGCTGTGACGAGCTAGCTATGTCCAGCAGCAGTGACTTTCAGCAGGATCGGCACAATTTCAGCGGGTCTCAGCAGAAGTGGAAAGATTTTGAGCTTCCAGGTAGTAAAAAAAAATACGTGGTTATATAAACTTTTCATTTGAAGTGTTTAAATTTAATACTGAGTAGGGAAGTTATATTGGCGAATTTTAAAATGGGTCTAATATATCTCATCAGAGATACCGCAGTTGCCCCTCCCTGTTGCTCCAGTTTCCTGATCTGTTTCTGATTCTTGTGTGGCCCAGGAGACACTCTGTATTACCGCTTCACCTCCGACATGAGCAACACCGAGTGGGGCTACAGATTCACTGTGACAGCTGGACACCTGGGGCGCTTCCAGACAGGTGTGTGCTCTGGTCTTTGCGATGGAAGATCTGCCTGCCAGGGACACTCCATGGCTGTAGGTGCCCTTATGTCACTGATTGTTGTTAAAATCAAAGCAGGTGCTTTTCTCTCAGACTCCCACAAATTTGTCTCACAAACCCCATCCCTGTCACTCTTGAACGTGACATTATTGACTAGTTGTAAACTAGAACGGCCAGATGTAAGAGCTGTTCTGTCAAGACCTGAAAAAAATGCCTGTTCCCTGAGAATTTACAAGGGCATTTTGCAAAAAGGAGGAACCGAATATGTTGCTCCTATGCTGTTTTTACAAAAGGCTTAATTTCCACCAAAATTTAAATGATCACAATGATTTCATCCTACTTTTTAAAATTTGAGCACTTTATAAAATAATATAATTCTTAATGTAAACACTTGTTAGACTTTAGTTTTAAAATATTTGTGTTTTGGGGGATTGGGCAGGATTCGAGATTTTGAAGCAGATGTTGTCAGAAGAAAGGGTTGTGCCTCACCTCCCGTTGGCAAAAATCTGGGAATGGCTGGTGGGCGTGGCCTGTCGCCAGACTGGTCACCAGCGACTAAAAGCCATCCACTTACTTCTGAGGATTGTGCGGTGCTGCACCCACAGGTGAGCTGCCTCCTGGACGTGCGTCCTTTGTCGCTTGCCTCTTCACTGTGTTGATGATATCCTTGATGGAAAGGCATTTGTGATTTTAATGTCTTCTAGTTCATCAATTATTTCCTTTATGGTAGTGCTTTTGGTGTCCTGTGTAAGAAATTTTTGCCTTACTCAGAGGTCATGAAGATATTTCCTGTTATCTTCCAGAAGCTTAATTCTTTTTCCTTTTACACTCAGATGTATAATCCACCTGGAGTGAATTTTAGTGTATGATATGAGATGTAGGGGTCAAGTTATTAATAGTTTTTTCCGTATGGATCTCCACTTGACTCCAGAGACCACTCTACACACAGGTGACTCTCACCACACTGCAGTGCCACCTTGTCACAGAGCAGGTGTCCATGTATGGATGGATCTTTTTCCGGTCTCCTTTGTTCCTTTGCTGTTGGTTATAATACCAAATCACAGTGTGATGCAATGTGTCTGTCTCACACTGTTTAAACTAGCTTTATAATAGATTTACATCTCCAGTAGTATGAATCCTTCAGCTTAGTTCCTCATCCCTGAGATTGTCTTGGGTATGTTTGACTGTGCATGTCCATAGACATTTTAGAATTAGCTTGTAATTTCTGCATATGTGTGTGCATATGCATGCACACACACACTCTCTCTCTCTCATGTAATGGGATTTTGATTGACTCTGTAGATCAGTTTGAGGAGAATCAAGATCTTTAGAACACTGAGTCCTCTAATCCATAACCATTATATATTCCTCTATTGTTTTAGTCTTAGTAATACTTTGTAGTTTTCTATAGAGGACTTATACAACATTTTGTTAGATCTATTACTAGGTATTTAATGTTTTTGATGCTATTTTTAAAATTTTTAGTTTTGCTTTTGCTGATATATAATTAATTTTTGTGTATTGCCCTTGTATCCAGTGACCTTGCTAAATTTGTTAATTCTAAGACTGCATGTGTAGATTATTCAGTGCACAGTCATGTCATCTGTAGATAGAGTTCTCTTTCTCTCAATCCTTAGAAACTGCTTGTTTTTATGTTTTGCACTAACCAGACCTCCAATACAGTGTTGAATAGAAGGGGGAAGTGTAGATGCCATTCCCCTATTCCTCATCTCAGGGGGAAGGTGGTAGTGATGGTGGTGGACACATCATCCATGCACTCAGCCCTCACCATTCTTGCTCAGACCCCCACCTGTAGGAGTTCCTTGTTCCTCTTTCCTGCATTTTTAAGGCACACAGACACACAAAATGCTAGCCAGAGTGGGGTGGTGGTGTTTGAAGTAACAGGTTGTCTTCTCACATAACACAGAGATATCAGTAAAAAAGTAAAGGACTCACCACGTCAGGGAAGACAATGTGATGGCTCGAGTAGTCCATACACTGGTAGGAAGTGTAGGTGTCAAGGGGAGAAAGGGGGAGAGCTGGGCAGGATTGCTGTTACCCACGTGTCCTCACTTTCAGACATCGGTCACTCAACCCCACCTGGGCTTAGCTGTGTTCGCTTGAGCGTGGCTTCTAGTAAGAGCTGCCTGGTTGAGCGGTATGTGTGAAACACACAGCTTCCCCATGGTCTTCTGGCTGCAGCACAGAGAGTTCCTGCACAGTCTGCTGGCCATCCCTGTTTTTCTTCCTGTGGGGACACTCCCGCACCCTCTCTGCCCAAGCCTGGAGGGAACTCCCAGCATAACTTGCCACCCTGGGCCGTTTCATGAGCGCTCCATGTAGCCTTACAGGGTGCTGGCCTGAGAGCTTGGCCCGGAGGCCTGACTGGAGGGGCAGCCCCCAGGGGAGGGATGGCACAGGCTGTCCTCTCAGCCACTTGGCCATGCAGGTGCTTTTTCTTTTACATTGTAAAATGTGCTTTCCCGAAAACCCAGCTATAAAGCTGTCTGAATTTTCCCATTTATTTACTTTATGAAGATTTATTCCTCTGGGGGAAGCAGAGTGGCTTCAAAATAACAATTAAATGCACATAATTCTTTTTCAAATCATAAGAGAAAAAGCAAATTAAAGATAAGAAGCAAACCTAACATTATATTAATATTATTTATTTCAAAACTTTTCTCCTCTGAAGGATGTTGAATCGGAATTAAAGCATAGCCTCTGAGTGAAAAAAAAAAAACACCTCAGTTCATTTTCTCAACAGGCTTCTGCTTTACTTGAGGAAAAGATTTCTGCCTGAGCAACCTTATAAGCGTATTTCTTGTGTTTCATAAGCCAAGCCTAAGATCATAATAATGGTTATATTCATTGCCTTTTAAATAGCTCTTTTTTCTGATTAGAAAAGCAGTAAGTGTTGTAGGAAATCTAGAAAGGTGATAGGGACAACTCCTGACAACACTGTTTGCTGTTTGTTTACTGTTGTTTTTAATATGCATAAACACAATATTGTGTATGTGGGTTTTTCTTTTAAAATTTTGTATATGTAGTTTTATGTCTTATTTTTTTCCCACTTAACATTTGTCTTGAGATCCACTGTCACTGGAGGTCTTCATAGCAACCATTTTAAAAGATGCACAGTAATTCCCATGAGCAAACTTCAGGGTCTCCTGTTCCCTTGGAGTTTGGCTTTGAAGTTTAGGTTGTACCCCTTGCCTTCTTTGCTGTTGGTGACTGCTTGTGGCTGCTTGGGAGGAGGGTGGATGGGACTATTTTATAATCACTGTGGCAGCTGTGGGAGAGGGAGGGTCTGAGCTGCAGTTCCCGGCAGCTGTCAGCCGTCTGACTGACCAGGCATGGTGCTCAGTAAACCGATGCCCTCCTGGCACTCTTCCCGCAGTGACCTTTGTGACCTTGCGCTGTTGAAGCCCCTCTGGCAGCTCTTCACCCACATGGAGTACAGTCTGTTTGAGGACGTGACGCAGCCCGGCATCCTCCTCCCCCTGCACCGCGCCCTCACTGAGCTCTTCTTCGTGGCTGAGAACCGCGCCCAGGTGAGGGCCCTGCCCTGCCTCTCCCCCTGAGGTCTGGGCAGGGAGCATGGTGCCTCCGTGCGCTTTCTTTCCCTCTGCTGCCCAGGGCGTGACTCAGGTCACAGCCCCTTCCCAATTCTGAGTGAGCTGAGTACCGGAGTCTCGGCAGGCAGCACAGGAAGGCAGGCCTGGCCAGGAGTCCGGGCCCTCGCCTCTCCCCAGCGCTGGGAAACCCTCAGGTCAGCTCCGAGATTGCTTATTTTGTCAGGCCCGGAGCCAAAGGGGGGACAGGCTGCCTGGGATCAACCCTTGACAACAGTGAGTTTTGGAAAATAAAACGATGGGTTCTTTCTTCTTCCTCCTCTTTTTCTCTCCCCTCAGCACAATAGACTCATTGAATGTGAGAAATGAAAGGGCCTTTCAGAGTTCATTAGCTTACACCCCTCATTTCATACATGAGGAAACTGGCCTGAGCAGGGGCGTCCCCCGCCTGGTCCCCCGTGAGTCGGTCGAAGCAGAGCCAGCCCTGGAGCCCACATCGGGCTTCTGCCGGGCAGGCTCCTTCCGTGGCTCTCGAGTGAGGCAGTGCCAAGGGGTGCCCGGCTGTGTGGGCAGTGTCCACCCACTTGAGGTTTCTGTTTTCGTGCATGGTGTCCCCCGGGTGGTCTGTTAAAGCTGCACTGGGCATCTGCTGTCGCTCACGGAGCCTGTGCTCTCTCCACAGGAGCTCGGCCTGCTGCAGGACTACCTGCTGGCCTTAACCACGGACGACCACCTTCTCCGCTGCGCAGCACAGGTACTCGCCTTGCCCCTGCAGAGCTGGCCCCCGGGGCTGGCTCTACCCCACCATCTCCCCACGGCCAGGACAGAGTGTGTCGGCACATTGTGTCTGATACAGAATCCACCCAGAGTTTACACGGAGCTCGGGGCTCAGAGAGAGCAGGCGCGCCCCATTCGTCAGTGTCATTCATGTTAAACTGTGCGGTCAGAAGACACTAGCAAGAATTTGTGTCTTTAAAACCAAAACAGCCAATACCTTAAATTTAGTTTGGCCGATGCCTGAAGTTTCCATAGAGTTAAATTTCAGATATTTTTGGATGTGAGCTGCTTTCCCAGTAGGAGAACTCCTCCTCGGACAGCTGTTTGGTCTCAGGACCCTTCACGCTTTTAAATTATTGAAGATCCCAGAAAGTTTTTGGTTATGTGTATTATATACGTCAGTATATGCCTTTAGAAATTAAGTCAGATTTTAAGTTTAGAAATTGAAACAAAAAGTTTAAACATTCATTTATCAATTCATTTGAAAAAATGGAGTAAACCCATTTCACGTTAACATGAATAACATGCTTTATGAAAAACAACTTTTACTTTTCAAAAGAAAATAATTACTGCAAGGGGTAGCAGTGTGTTCCATTTTTGCAGATGGCTTTAATGTCTGGCTTAATAGAAGGCAGCTGGATTCCCACAGCTCCGTCTGCAGTCAGTCTGTCGTGTTGTCACACACTGGCCTCTGGGAAATGCTACCGTATGCTCGTGAGAGAATGAGAGTGAAAAGTGAACTTCGCCCGCCCCTGGAAGGGTCTCTGGAATCCCCAGGCCCAGGCCGCACTCTGAGAACCTTGGACTCACAGACTCCTCAAGTGCTGTAGAGTGCGCAGTCCAACCCCACAGTGGACAGGGGACACTGAGGCCCACAGGGTCACACTTGGGTGGGCATCCAGCTGGGACTCAGAGCCCTGCCTGAGTCTGTCACTCTGATTCCTGAAAGTTTTCTCTGAGCATACTCCTGTTGAGGTGTGTTCAGAGAAGCATCCTGAAGCGTGCAGGAAGGAAGGGTCCTCCTTACTGATGCAGGTGTTGGAGCATGTGCTTAGGTGTGGGGATCCACACAGCAAAAACAGGAGTCTGTGTGAATTCTCCCGAGACCCGTAGGCAGAGTAAAAACTCCCTTCCTGCCTAACGGCTACCTACTAACATTCTCTGGTTTCATAACATCATATAACGAAACATTAATGTTTGACCATTCTGGCCCCGAAAGCTCAGCATGGCAGCTGTGCTATGAGCCTGTCTCTCTTGCCTGCCCGTGTCCCATCTCTGCTGCCTCATCACCCTTATTCTGACCCTCCTGCGGCACATCTGGTTTACTGGACCAGTGTTCTGACTTTTCTCCCTGCCTGCCACCTCTCCTCTGGGACAGTGGCAATCTCTACCTTACACTTGGAGCTTTCATGTGATCTCGGTAGCTTTTTGTCTCTCACCCTGGCCTGCCTGCCTCCAGGGGAGGGAACTGCATCCCCAGGGCCTCCGTGCTGGGCCGAGGGTCTGGTTCAGCAGCACTCAGTGATTGAGCAGGTGAGTGGCTCTCGACACTGGCGACCACTCTTTCTCCCTCTGCAGGCTCTGCAGAACATCGCTGCCATCAGCCTGGCCATCAACTACCCAAACAAGGCAACGCGCCTCTGGAATGTCGAGTGTTAGCCCTTGGTGCGGTGTGCATGGGATTAGCTGATCTGTCCACAGGGATTTCACAGCAGACATCTAACTTCATTCAGGAAAACTCCTGTGGCGTCAGTGCCCAGCTCTCCTCGAGCTCACTTCCACTCCAGTTAGGATGCCAAGCAAGCGCGTCTCCAGAAACCCCCGTGCATAGGCTAGACACGTGCACATGCCATAGCATGTGAGAAGCAGCGAAGCAGGTCAGAATGACTCAGAAAGGGCAGGCCAGATGCCCTTGAGAAGGTTGTTCAGAGACCAGCCTTCTCCAGGGGCTGTCCCTGCAGAAGCGACAGGCCCGGGAAGATTTGGAAGCAGCCTCTCTGGAAAGGTTTCGGTCTCAGTTGAGCTGGAACTGCTTGCACTGTCGGATGAAGGCACAGTCCGCCAGAGCCACGTTTCTCAGCAAGACCTGCAGCAGCTGTGCCTGGCTTGGGAGCTCCCTCTGCTTTTGCTTCTGTGACTGGTAATCCAGACCACACCGAAACCGGCGAGAGCCCCTCCTGGCCGGCACTGACCCCCAAGCAGTTGGTCCAGGACCAGGTGATGAGCTGGCTCCCGGTGTGGCCCGCCACCCCAGAGGACTCCTTGGTGAGAACAAGTGCCCTTGGGAACAGCCGCAGGCCGCCCTGTGCGTCTGCTCACACGTCAGCTTCCAGCACATCTGCGTCTTTTTTAGTTTTTGTTTTAACATATTTCAGTTTCCACTTCATGTTTTTAGAACAGAGCCACATCGACTCCCTTGAGAGGGCCTCGGGAATGACCAAGGGACTGGTCCATTCAGGGGACAAACTGGTTTGTGTGAAAGTAGCAGACCCTAAGGAACAGTCTTTAGCCTCTGTTCCTAGAGACTTGAAGCGTTCTCACAGGAGATCTTAGAAGATCTTATTTTAAGAGTTTAAAAAAAAAAAAGAAAACCGAATGATTTTATTTCTGCTAGATAGTCATGGTAATCCGTCACATCCACCTCTGGGACTCTGCGTGGTTATTTGGCTGTCACTTGTCTAGCAATAACTACATTAGTCCTAGTGAATGCTGTTTTACATTTTTCTTTTTATGGTTTTAGTCTTGCCCTGAAGTGCTGATCATCACTCACTCCCCAGAGCCACACTTGGGAGCAGGAAGCTGGGTTGGCACGTGAGCTGTGCCCCAGCCTTAGTGTGACTTGTGGGAACAGAGAATGCCTTTGAGAATGGGGGTCTGGGCCAGAAGCACGACCTACCACACAGGGCCAAACTCAAGGAAGGGTCATCACAGCCAGGGCCAAAGCTGACCAGGTCAGCATCGCCATGGCCCAGCCTGCCCCTTGGCCTCTCAGGACCCCCTCGGCAGGGTCTGCAGGGGTCTGCGTTGGAAGAGCCCGTGTCTGCAGGTCTGGGAGCATCCTCTGCAAGCGTGCTTTTGCCTTCTGGGTCAGGAGGCCGTGACTTTTGCAGCCCTAGAGTAGGTTCTCAGCCAAGCCCTGGGGTGCAGGTGGAACCACCTGCAGCGGAAGGGGGTACGAGTCAAAGAGAGGAGCAAATGCGGTGGCGGGTCCTGAACCTCGGTGACCTAAAGCCACAGCCTGATGTCAAGGGGGCCTGGCCTGTTTCCCCTAGTGCTGGGACGTGAGGGGGCAGGTGCTGCAGCCCAGGGCAACCCTGTTTCCCATCTTTGTTCTTTGCCAAACCAAGCGTGCTTCGCGAGCTGCCGTACCCCTAGAGGAGGCCCCACATTCCCTGCCACTCAGACCCCAGTGGGTCTCACAGTGAGGAGTTTCCCAAGAGGGCACTTGCAGAGAACAAGTCTTGGTGCTTGGAAAAGAGGCCCCGCTGCGGGCTCAGACCCCCTGATGGACGGTCTGGAAGACAGACAAGGAGGTGGTACCACCGCACCCCTCCTCACCTCAGACTGACTCTGAGTAGAGCAGGGCAGACGGCAGAGCAGGGCAGGGGTCACTCCCCGTGGCAGCAGCTGCCGGCTCTACGCCCCACTCCCCTCCAGGAAGATCAGTTGTAAATAAAGCCTGGGCTCTTCACAGCTTCTCTCCACACGCCGCCCTCGCCATTCTGGTCTCTGCACTTCAGTTTGTGTAGAACAAGTCTAAGTTTTCCCTCGCACGCCGCTGCTGCACCTTTCTGGCAGGGCCACGCCACCTCTGCTTCCTGCCGGGGGTGGCGCTGCCAAGCCAGGCCCAGCTCCCCTCCCGGTCCCCACCCGGGAGCAGCAGTGTCCCAGAGGATTTCCGTGGAGACCCTTCTTAGGAGGCAGGACTGCCTGGAGTGAGATGCAGCCGGCAGGAACAAAGGTGTCGTGGAAACATGTGCCTAATCTATAAAGAAATCCTGTTCTAAATCGTATATATTGTACAGACAGACACTGTTCCTAATGAGAGGAGTGACGTATTTTCATCACCGTTTTTAATTTGTTTTCTTACGGGTTTACGATTTTGAATTTTTCTTATTTGGTTGAAAGAAAGAATTTTGATTATATCTGCTGAGTGAGTTCAGCCTGTAAAAAGGATGTTAAGTTGTGAGTAAAATATGCAAATGAAGAGAAATATATTGTACAAATTCTATATAAAAAAGTACAATTGAGTGTGGACTTTTTTTCCTCCTCTTTCCCCTTCTGCTGTTTCTCTTGCAAAGATTATACTTGGAGTTTCCAGCAAGCCCAAACCGATGGGAATTATAGAATCTACAGGCCTCAGGGTTGAACAGAGTCAGGAAGGTTCTCCAGCCCCTGCTCTGAGCGGATCGTCCTCTTACCATTCCCGCCACACCAGCCCGGCTGCAGCCCCCAACAAGGGGACGTGCCCTCCCTCTGCACGGCTATCCAGAGGTCCGCACACACAAACGGTGACCCCTAGGTCATCTCGTCTCCAGCCAGACTGCCCTAGTCCCACCTGCCCAGCCTATGCCTGGCTTATAGCTCACAGGACGCTGCCCAGCGGAGGATGACGGGGCTGAGGCGGTAGGGCCTGCTGCTCTCCAGGGACTGGTTTCCTTCCTGCCGCATCTGGGCCCTACTACTGACTAAACTCTGGCCTAGTGTGCACCCGTCCCTGGGTCTCCTTTCTCCTTCCTCCCTCTCCATCCCTCGTGTCTCTGGTTTGCCACCTGCTGCTCTGCCCCTTCTCAGACACCCTCATGGGGCTGAGGGCTGTCAGGCAGATCAGAGAGGAGCGCCTTCTTGCTGGCAGCTGGGCTTAACTAACTTCTGGGGCCCATTTGTTCCAGCCCGACAGAGTCTGACTCATTCCCTGAAGCCCCGGCCACCTTTTGCAGAGCCTCAGCCCGGGGTCTGGACCTGCCCTTCCCATCCCTGAGGCTAGAGAGAAACCTGGGTCCGCATGGCACCCAGCAGGACCGGGTGTTCCCACAGTCTGTGCAGCCCCAGAGTCTCCGGAGGGCCTGGTGCTGCTGTTTGCCCTCCCCACCTCCCCTTGTCGCCTGGGCGCACTGGGGCTTGACTGTGCAAAGCAGGTCTGTCCGTCCTAGCCCTGCCCTGCTTAGCTAGAAAGCAGGAACAGAGTGCGGGAGGTCACTGCAGAGATTGAGCCAGCACTAACAGACTTAACAGAGGCTCACAGAGGGACAAGGCGCGGTGGACCCGAACTGCTTAGAACTGAAGGGAAGTCTGGAGTTCAACCAGCTGAGCCATCTGATTTGATAAAGAAGCTGTGAGAGGCCAGCTTGGAATCGCATTGGAAGCGGTGGAGAGCTGGACCAGCCCCAGCGCCGTGGCCGTGGCCTGCATCCAGCAGGACCAGCATGGGCCTGGTGGCGGGGCTTCAGGTAGGCCGCCCGGCTAACACCCCAGGCTCTCGGATTGAAGCCAAGTCTAAAGATGGCCCTGTGCACCTGAGGTGGACCCTGTCCCTTACCTAACTGCCATTCCTACCTACTCCCCTCCTTCCCTGCTGACAAAATCCAACGTTTCGCAGGTGGTGACTGGAGATACTTCAGTCTCAGGAAAGGTAGGACTTTCTACCAGCTCAGGAGGAAAGTCATGATGGATTGAAGTCCCTCCTGGCACTCTCATTTCTGCTTGAGCAACACTCTCTTTCCCAGCCCCTCTTGTGAAGCCTGCTCAGTGGCTCCGGGGAAGGACCTTGCCCCGGCTCCTACCTGCTCCCTTTGTGCTCAGAGCACGGCGCTTCGGGCTGCCAGTCAGTCTTGCCGCCATCAGGTAAAAAGCAGAAGCTGAGAAGCCAACACCGTGAGGCTGTTGGCACAGAAAGATGGGAGTCTGACCCCTAATGACATCACTTGAGTCCCTGATTGAGCCCTAGAACTACCAACCTGCAGACTGAGAGGGAGAGAACGCTTGTGGTTGGGAGGTCTCTCACTTGCAGCTGAGAGCGTTTCTGACCCAAATTTATGCAACAGTAAGTTGAAATAATGTCATAGCTCTCTGTCTCATCATATTAATATGAACAGCATATGGAAAGGAAATAGGTAAAGATTCCTGAAATATGCCAGGTGTGGCAGTGCATGCCTGTGGTCCTAACTATTTAGGAGACTGAGGTGGGAGGATTGTCTGAGACTAGGAGTTCAAGACCGGCCTGGGCAACATAGTGAGACCCTGCTTCTTAAAAAAAAAAAAATTCCAGAAATAAAAGGCCTCTGATAGTGTCCACTCATGCCGCAGATGGCATCAAGTTGCACACATTACCAGATTATTCTTCTTTCTAGGGATTCTTGTATATGGAGCTTTGCTCATGCCCAACAAGTTTCCAGACTTCCAATTTGGGGGCACTGTGCCAGGATTTGTTGGGATTTCTTCTGTTGCAAGTTAAACTCACTCCAAACTAACTTAGTATAAAAGGAGAATTTATCCATGTACAAAACTGAAAAGCCCAAGGGTTGCATCTGGCTCTAGGCAAAGCCGAATTCCAGGCGCTCAAAGTTGTCAGGTCAGTCTGTCCGTCGCTCCCTGCCCTCCAACCCCCCATCCTCCTTCCCTGCTTCCCCCTGCTCATCACCCCCTCCACCCCATCCCCCTTCCCGCCTCCCTTGGGGCTTTCACTAAGGGGTGAATGTCAAAGTACCAGGTGCTGGTTCTCCACCACTGACCACCACCGATCCCCCAGTGGACAGAGCCTCTCACTGTCCCATCGTGTGAGGCTTCCCTCTGCTGTTAACTCATGTCTGCTAGCCGTGAATTAACTTACCGTTTAAAAAGCTACTTGGGAAGAAGAGGAGGCAAGAACGACCCCCGGGACCAACCAAAGCCCATGCGCCGCTGCATCCCAGTGTCCAGCACCTACGTCCCGCGCTGTCGCCAACCTGCCCAAGAGAAAGGCTGCAGGGGATGCTAAAGGAGATAAAGCCAAGGCAAAGGACGAACCACGGAGAAGACCCACGAGGCTGTCCGCTAAACCTGCTCCTCCAAAGCCAGAGCCCACGCCTAAAAAGGCCCCTGCAAAGAAGGGAGAGAAGGAACCCAAAGGGAAAAAGGGAAAAGCTGACGCTGGCAAGGAGGGGAATAACCCTGCAGAAAACAGAGATGCAGAAACAGACCAGGCGCAGAAAGCTGAAGGTGCTGGAGATGCCAAGTGAAGTGTGTGCATTTTTGATAACTGTGTACTTCTGGTGACTGTACAGTTTGAAATACTATTTTTTATCAAGTTCTATAAAAATGCAGAATTTTGTTTTACTTTTTTTTTTTGAGCTATGTTGTTAGCACACAGAACACTTCATCATTGTTTTTTGGAGGGAAGGGGCATATGTCACTAATAGAATGTCTCCAGAGCTAGA